>DWEI01000904.1:0-18684 GCA_018245875.1 Mysoria ambigua | reverse complement strand
GTTATTTAAGCAATTAATGAGATATTTGATTATAAACCGATTTATTACAAAATGTTTATTACAAAATGTTTATTACAAAATTGCATAATGTCATACGGTTCAAGTTTAAACTAGATTCGTGTTGTAGAGCAAACATTTAGCACCAAGTTAGAAATCGGATTCAACGTAATACACAAACAGTTTACGTCCGAGCTCGGGATCCGAGAAAGGGATGTACTACAGAATGTGGTCATACCTATTCGCAACGTTACTATCAGCAAAATTCCTATTCATAACATTTCTATTCGCAACAGTCCTATAGGCAAAACAATTAGGAAAATAGGGTTGTCAAACATATGTAAAAAACATTAACTTTATCTCATTGACTGCCTCGATGGTCGAGTTGTTGCAAGGGCAATTGCTAATCGAGAGGTTCTACGATCGATACCCGGATTCGGTCAACATTATTATATATGTAAGTCAGGTCATTAAGATACTTACGTAATATTTTAAATACGTAATACGTTATTCTTTGCCATTTGATATAAATAATCTGGTACAAACCGACTTTTCTCGTGCGATTTTTGCTATATTTTTTATACGATATAAATATTGTTTATTCCAATTGTCGATATAATGAATCAGTAACATTCTATTCTATTAAGCCGTAAAAAGGTTTATTAATATAACAAAGTTTAAATAACGGTCTAAAAACTTACGATTTACAACAGAATATTTCGAAGCGTACTTATGCTAAGTATCTTAAGGATATCGCAAAAATGATGTTATGATGTTCTTCAAACAGCGAGGGGCTCAGGTAAGCATTAACGAGCTGCGTCGTGCGCTCAAGTTCCAAAGCCTGGCCGCCGCTGAGAAAATTACGCGAAAATTTACATAATAGAGAATCCGTGGCTACTCCTACTCCTTTGAAAGTGGGTGCCCAGGGCCCGGTTCGAGTGACACCGTCCAACATTAAATTAACATCTCCCTCACTTTGTTTGTGAAGTCTACGCTGGACTAATTTGGGATCGTTAAACTCGCATGCGAGCGTAAGATTACTGGCACACTCTCGTCAGGTCGTTATGGAAATCTTTTGTATATTTTTTTGTTTTTTTTTTCTATATATTTAATTTATATCAGTCTTCTAACTTCTCTTGGTCAATTATAACTACTCGACTATAATTCTTGAAGTGGTACGTAGTGGTATATATATAGCACACAGCCACGTTTCACTAGTTACGTGTACGTCCCATCTTTTATTATAATTTGAGTCAATTGCTATCACCGGGCACAATCATACCCAGGCCCTTTCGATCAATAGTCGAACTCGCTACGCACGAGACTGTAAAATTTACAAAATATAAAATTCAATACGAAGTATGACTATTTTTTATAATTACATATGATTGTTATTTTGATTTGATCGATATTACCACGAATGGTTGTTCTATGAGCCTTTGACTACCAGTTTTCATTTGTTAAAACGCAATTTAAATTATTTTTATTTATTTATTTAATCTTTATTGTCTACCTATAATAAGGTTACAAAGGGTGGACATAATGCCTGATGGCAATCTCCACCAGTCCACCCAGGGTGATGGTGAGAGTGAGCGGAGTAAGAGTTATTACGTTAAATACAATAATATTAGATGCAGCCCACAAGATTTTTCGAGTTTTATGCTTTACATCGAACGCGTTATTTCCTAAGTATAACTATTGTACTCTGAAATATGACACAAATTGTTTAATCCCCAGTTCAACGGTTTTGTATTGTGTAAGTTGCGAGGCGGTTGGTGGTATATGTAGGTACAGTTATATGTTACTTTATATATAATACGACATATATAGTAACAAATATAAAAATAATAATACAGTACAGTGAACGTAGTGATAAACTGGTGACACGCGGAACTCTACTCTGGACTCCTCGTGGGGGGGCACTGCAGAGGTGATTTACCGTTGAATAGATTAAACGATTAGATAATTAATATTAGAACAATGCCTCGCTGTCAGCAAAACTTAACGCTTCACTGGTATTAACCTTAATTAGCTGGCCTTTGCACTTCGTAAGATAATCGCAAAGTCAGATTATGAATTCTTTCATGAACTACTGTAATGAGGTACATACGTTTCTATAATCATCATCTTTATGTTTAGATAAGGATACTTTCTGTACTCAAAGTAATTTATATAAAGTACCTACTAAATTACTTTCTAAAGTACTAGTACTGGTATTTTTATAATAACTATTGAATATCCTCAGTAATACCAATACGTTCGTGATTTCGTATACGATTTTATTTGTTTCAAATAGAAATGCACTTTATTTTAATAGTAATAAAAATCAATTTTGCTTGGATCACAAACGTGGTGCAATGTCACCTCAGCTCATTTGATACTAATGTAATACCGCATTTTAAACAATAAAATCTTTTTCAATACATATCAACTATACTTTAGTTACATACCAATATTAATACTAATTTAATACCAATTAGCGATAAACGGAACATCAGCTCTTTAACTCCCGAAGAAGTAGGTAGAGGTATACAGAACACACCTACGGTTCACCAATTAGTTACATTTAAGGCTCGCTTTAGAAGGGACCATGAGTTTATTGCCATACACCGGGCACATTTATAGACTCCGAGCCAAATCTACAAAATATAAATAAGACAGATCCAGTAGCCCGACCCGGGATTTAAGCCCAGAATACACCGCGGCCACCGGGGCAGTCAGACAACCAATTAACGATAAATATTAATAAATTTATTAACATTGAACCTATATCAATTTTTTTTTGCGTACTTATTGAAGATGTGTTCCAGATGTTCATCGGCAACGGTATCCGTTTAAAATTGCTTCTTTATCGTTTATTACCTACACACAAAACAGCAATCATTATAGCGTTGTATCACTGAGATTAGAATATACTCTCTTTCTAGAAACACAGCTGCTTTATGGCGAGAACCACGTCCGATTATTGCCCCTACCCATTTCAGCAAGCAAATTTTAAATCAACCCCATTATCTTAATATTTGAGCTATTATTTGTTTCTGTCTGATGGAGATTACGGCTGATAGTGAAATATAAGTCAGCGTATTGGAATCAGCGGAAGTAAGCATGAAGAATGTATTTGCCTAAATCGCTTCCCCTCACTTTACCTTGTCGAGGGAACGCAACTCAATTGGGCAAAGGTCGTGCATCATTAAGTAATAGCAGCTGTGGCCCAAAGCCGATTTTAGTGAGATCAATGGCTCCTTCTACCTAACTCCGCCCGCTAGGCAGCTACAGCCTCATTTTTGAGTTAGGAGAGTAGCAAATGGGCAAACACCATTCACAAATTGTAATTGCCGCTCTTAGGTCATACAGCAAACCTCGAATAGGACTGTAGGAACAGGACTGGACTGTAGGAACAGGATTATGACTGTCGGGAAAGGGCTGCAGAATAAGACCAGAGGAATAGAACTGTACAATTTAAACTGTAGTAATAACATTGTAGGAAAAGCGTTGTAGGAACAGTAATTTATGAATATAGATATTTACTTAGAAATCTTATTATTTGGAATTTCTGATTTAGATATAGGAATAGAACTGATCGATTAAGATTATAGGAAGAGAGCTGTAGAAAAGGATTGTAGGATCAGAGCTGTAATTAAAGGACTGTGGGAAAAAAACTGTAGGAAAAGGCTTGTAGGAATAGAGGTGTAGAATAGGACTGTAAAAATAGTACTATAGGAATAGGACTGTACGCATAGGACAGTTCGAATAGGACTGTACGATTAAGACTGTAGGAATATAGCTGTAGAAATAGGACTGTAGAAGTAACACTGATCATGTTACATTGAAGTGAATAGTAGAAACTCAATGACACATTAATTGTATGTTTGGGTCGAATAACAGAACAACTTGGGTTTACACTAAATGCAATTTACACAGTATTATTGTATAACAAATGTAATAATCATATATATGGTATATCGTGATATACATATATTGGAAAACTAGCATAATATGATAGATTACGCATCACCGCGTTAACCGCAGTTTTTCTGCTAGGAAATAAATCTTCAAACTCATGTACCGATTATATACAATAACGAATATGCCTATTTATTATAGCCATACATATTTTTATCGGAAAAATGAATGTTCAATTTTTTGTTACCGTATCGTACCGTTCGAATATATTAATGGTAGAGTTCAAAGTAGAATGACACAATGAGGAAGCTTTACAAACCCTTGATCTCCACACCCCGACTTCATACGCTGAAATAACATTTTGAAAAATTCTGAGGTGTGTTGGTTTTTTACGATATTATTCTTACACGTAACTGTGTGAAGCGTGAAGGACGTGTTGGAAATTCGAATTCCCAAAACGCCGAACTTGCAAGCAGTATTTATAACATCCAAATTACCGCAACCCAAAGTGCATTACGGTATAGCCTGGTTAGTCAGTTACTCTACTTATTCACGTCAGTCTGTAGATAATTAATAACAATTGTTCTAAATGTACACATTTAGTTCTATACAAGGTGAATAGCAACAAATATTTTTTTTATAACACAAACTTAAAAACAATAAAATTACCAAATTAAACATTAAGGCAATCTGAAACTTTTGTCTAATTGTTAAGTAATGAAAACGCCAAATGTTCATGAATAAATAACAAATAACACTAAGCTAATACAATAAGTAACAACTCCAAAACTCGGCTCGGAGCCGTCAGGTGAACGCAAACACTAACTGTTTACACGAAGTCCCATTCCATAAATTCAAAATGCATTATAGCGAAGTCGGAGTATTAAGGAGCGCGGAAGTCTTATGACATAACGACGTTATTATTGGTTAGTCGATTCCTGCAGTTTAAGTTTGAGCTTCAACTTAAGTTGGCTTCCTGGTTGCGAAGCCATTGCGCTGCTACGCCACTTCTCTCTGTATCCATCTTTATTCAAACCATAAAATGCGATAGAATTTTAATTCTTTGATGCTATTTTATTTAGATTTGCAAATGGGTTTTTCGTGATGGCATAATTGACATAAGAGACTGCAAAAAAAACATGAGTATTATAACATTATTAATAATACATGTCTACGGCAAGTCGCCTACGAGATAAGGCAGAGAGCACTGAGTGTCAAACGACACTACCGATACATTCCTTACATGTTTCATTGTCACGACTTACAACAATCTTCTCCATGACATTCTTCTCTTTATACTCGCTTGTTTGATGTTAATATTATATGCATATAGTAGGTGACCTAAACAAATATTTGTGTGAACAATGATGGAATAACTGATAAATAATTAATAAATATATTACATACCTTAAGCGTTTTCCGGTTTGATAATATATATTTTATAAAAAAAAAAATATCACACCATAGCTTGTTTCCGTTTTGACTCCAAAAGTGACTCCACTTAAACATAAATAAAAATGAAATCCTTAACACAATTGCCAAACCTAGAGTCATCAATGCAAAAGTATACCACACGTACTCTTAATTAGCGATCATGGCAAAATAAACATGGCAACATGGCAAGATAAAGTATTTCACGCGTGTAATCCCCAAAGAAGCAGGCAGAAGAATGTAGTACAATCACACGTTTCACCAGTTTTTACGTCACTCTTTGGAAAATATGTGATGAGCCTGTTGCCATACATCATACACAAATCCAGACCCCGAGCCACTACTAGAAACTAAATTAGAAAAATACATTAGTGCCCTAACAGGAGTTGAATCCCAGGAGCTCCCGAACGACAATCGCGTTGGCAAACACTACATCCAATAAAGCAGTCATATGTAACTTATAATAACTATATTACGAAAACAATTATTTCAGGAATTATTGTTTTGTTGTGGTTAAACGAACTCAATCGCGAAATGTAACATGATGTATCAAGTAGGTAGACACAACACCAATCCGTCTTATCGTTTCTTGATTGGTCTAGTTCAAGTAACCCCAGCCTCCTCATCCTCACCCCATATCTATTGACGTGAAATTGGTAATTAAACAAATATAACTAAAACGAAACGATATGTAATTTAACATGTTTGAAATCACAACATTACACGATCTTATACAGTCCAGTTATTCTCTCTCTTCCTATATATGTACAGTGTCTCTTCCTATATATGTACAGTGTCTCTTCCTATATATGTATGTACAGTGTCTCTTCCTATATATGTACATATGTATGTATCAACGCGGAGTCGACTCTGGGAGGTCCAAAAATAGTAAAAAGTGTACAGTATGAGAAGTAAAAACGACATCGTACACCTATACTTGTGTCGCGATGCGACAATTGACCTTAAAAAAGGAATTGATGATTTCTTACCAACATCAATACGGCACTGTTCGCAACCGAACGCATCCGGCGGCATGCGAATATTATATTATAATAATATAATTAAACTGTCGTGACCGCAGTTCTTGTTATTAGTAACAAGGTTTTTTTGAATGAAATCATTAGTTGAAATGAATAAAATACAATATCGTATTTTATTTAGGATCTTAAGTCATACAAGAACGGGCGAAGAAAAATCAAGTTAATAAATACTCCACTATTCCATACAGTATATTAGGGGTCAGTTGCCTTTAATGTAATATACTTACGACAAATATTAACGATCACGTAGTATATTCAACGTTCGTTTTAATTGAAGGTTTTGTTACAGATGTCGTCTTATGAAACATCGTTTTTGGCACTTAACGTATTTTGCACCTTGACGATACGTATCGTGCGTCGTGTTTGCTGGTTCGCGATCAAACCGACAATGTCGCGTCTACTGACCGACAGTGAAGATAACGATTGACGTTGACTGTCTCTAAGGGAATAATGGTTTGATGTGATACTTGGCTTAATCCGATCGCGCTTGGGTATTTATGGCGAGACCCTTATGTAGCTTAAAGCGTTCACTCATCTCTATTGTAATACAACAGACACGAGTCGCCATACACCAAATATATTATATCAAATGGCACCCGTTCGAGTCGAGAACCATTACAGTCCGATTGCAAATAGCTGAGACCGCTCAATTCATGTTTACGTACCTGCATATTGTACCGACACCCGTGTACCTACATATAGCGTCAAACTAGATCCCTGCCATTTATAGTTTCATAAATAATTCCATGTAAGTAATTGGAAATCAGTACAACATGTGCGCATTATATATTCACCGTAGGAAATTTTGTATTCTCCAGAGTGAATAACCTTTTACGATTCAGGAATTACATCTCGGTTCTGTAACAGTAAAATGAAACGCTCATTTTTATTGTATAATTTATTATACGACGTTTCATGAAGTGTTTTGTGATCGACGAACGACCAGTAAAAGTTTATGATTGTTTCGGATCTCTTAAAATTTATTGCAACCAATCACATAACCAACCAAGCAATTTTACCTTTTTTACAATAAACTATTTATATGTCATGCGCATGGAACCGGCCCTGGAGGATTGGCAGCTAAACAAATCTATTCTATCTATACTGTATTAGAGGTAGTATTTTTATCTGTTTTTTTATAACTCACTCAATTTAATTTAATCTATCTCGGTCAAAGGAGTAGTTTTGATTAAAGGAGTATTTTATACGTTTTTTCATCATAATCGTTTAATTCTCTATCATGTAGAAAATATCATTTATAAATGATATAATAATCTAATGTCAAAGTACTATAAAACACAGTTAGGGAGATGAAGACAAAATCGAAATTGAATAAGAAATGTCGAAGTATAAAAGCTTGATACCGTTCATTTCTTGAAGTTAATCGCATTTACAAGAACGTCTTTATGGTTAAGCTACGTGACATTTTCCATGCCAAAAGATTACTTTTAAGTGCACAGTTCTGCTCTTTTTCAATATAACATTGATATTTATAAGAACTCAGAGGTCCGTGAGTGCGGCAATCGGAGCACCAATTTGTTCATATTTTATTAGTGGTCCAATATTATAAATATATATATAACCTATCTAATGTAATTTTTTATTTCGAAAAACGCGATCGTAATATTTGATAAACCATTTTTATTGGTTGTGTAAGTCTTCTTAAAGTCTATAACACAGCAACCCTATAACACAGCAAGTTTGTACCAAATTCTTCAATTGGGTTTCCAATGTTTTGCAAAACAATAGACTTTGTTCTTGTTCATCTTCACGTCTCTCATCGTCTATGATTTGAGGATACTTTGACGAGAGTGTGGGTGGTGCATGAATTGACTATAAGATATTTTTTAACATATACAGTCCATTAAGTAACCGCAGCCATATGGGCGACTTGAGCCAGCCCATTGGACTGATCTCACATAACGGCGGTGGAACTGATAGGATTGTGTATTATGTATTATTTACATAGAATTTTATTAATTTACGCGCATAAACGTGCCAGTTTTATTGATATCGTATTCGTTATTGGCTCTATTGAAATCAATTCAAAACTTGATGAATTTAAATATATGGATATTAAGAAACATTTATAATATGGATCCAAAACACGTTGTTATTTGTTGGGTAAAAATGAAATAAATATCAGTTAGTATATTCCAAGATTTAAAGCATTCTTCTATGCGGGTAAAAAACGTTAAATAGATATATTACAGCGTTACATAAGTGTGAAAATATATTCAAGATGGACCTGTAATGTTACGGTTGTATGTTAATATGTGTTACGCTTAGTCTGCAATATTGTGATCCTTAATAGGGTGAGCTTAAGACAAACCGAAGCCCTGCCGAACCCGAGCCCAACATTTAGCGTATTGTTTCAGTTAATAATGCATAATTTACTAGCAAATAAGAATTTTTCTATTACAATTTAAATAACGTGGCTAATGAGTACTTATTTAGCTAAATGATAATTATAGTTTTAAGTTTCTATTAATCTTTATGGTAACCGGTTATAGATACAAACACAAGAAATAATATTGCGTCAAACGATAGCCAACAAAATTAAGCTATAAATCATAACAGGTATGTAACTTGCGCAAACGTAAAATACACGTAAAAAACGTAACATCACGCCTGTAATCCCCGATGCGGTGGGTAGAGCAATGTAGAGTCCTACGTTTCCGTTCCACTATGGAATCGATGGTCCGTATATTGCCATGCATACATTCATATATCTCATAATATCGCAAAGGTCAACTGTAAAATCATAATTCGTACGTTAAACGGTAACAAGGCATAAATTCAAACGAACGACATAGGGCACACCGCAATAGTGTGTTGCGAGCCGTAGAACGACGTCCATATATAACATCAGGAATTACTGGCAACAGCACTTAGCGATTAACATATCTAGCTAGATATGTAGCTACGTATGAGAGCTTTCGCCCAGTGTAAATCATACGCGTGCACAGTGTACTATACATCAGGACTCACATAGATCTGCCCACAATTTGTAGACTATCGCGAGCATGGAAACCTATTATATGCTAGAAACGCACGAACTCTATATAAATTGTTCTAATTAAAATAATTCAAAATTTATATTGAATTGCAAAGTTTACATACGAAGTGTTAAAGAACTTTCAACTAAAGTATAACAAACAAAACGCTTCAGTACTTCAAATAACAAGGTTATAAAACTAAAGCGCATACCTAATAAGTAATGAACTTTAGGTCTGACGTGCCTCCTTTGTTTTATATGCTCCTTAATGGGCGCCATTTTAATTGTTTTAATTCATCTAACAAAGTAGATTAATGGGATAGAAAATTAATTTAAAACCATGTATACTAATAAAGTAAACATAATTGTGTGCGTACTACGAGTGTGATTGCATAGTACCCTGCCAAATCAAGGCATATTAATTCATTATTACAACGGAATATACGGTGTCTATCCTAGTAATATTCATTTGCATGATCCTGTATTTATACAATTCTATTTTTTTCTACACAATTTCATTTAGGTAATTGATTGAGATTGTAAAATTGTTCCATAATATTCCCTTTCCCTTCTTTATACGTTGCTTACAATTATTTTCTTTTATTTAATTATTTTGAAGAAATAAAACTCTAGTTACTTGTTGCTAAGATAATAAATCACTAGAGTTATTAAGGTAGTAAATAACTAAAGTTTTATATCTCCAATTAAAGTAAATTCCGTTGTGTTGCGAAGAATACGAGTAATTAAAAAGTAATCCGCTCCTTGAGCACTACGAAGCTTGTGTCGAGTGAGCTCCTGCAGCCGTGACACCCGTCGCCGCGCCGACTCAAGGGGGGCGCTGCGGAGAATTCCTAGCAATTACAAACGTTAATACAGGAAGAATATACGCCACCGCTTGTGGTACTTTCATAGCTCAGCATTAGTATTCTCTTTGTTGCGGGCGTCACTCAAACAAAGAGAGTTGTAAACAAGTCAAAGTGTATACATATTTATACCAAGCAGGCACTCAAAACTGTGCTGAGATTTATCCGTCACCTATTCGGGCAGGATTTAAATCTGATATCGGTGGTGTCTAAAAAATAATTATGTGATCATCATCGGAGTACCTGAATATTTTTTATAACAAATATTTATAACACATAAAAGTATTTTAGAGCTGGTTACGTAATAATATCGATTTATAATAAAGAAGAGGTATCGTAGCTTCACAGTGTAAGCAGTGACCGACTAAAATCAAGATTAGTATAAAAAATAATCGCTGAACATGTTTCGTTTCAAATAGGAAGCTTTGTTTCGTGAACACTGTTTCACCATGAGATATAAACGTGGCCGCCGACACATCCGAACTGACGTCACGAGCCCTACGCCGCTTACGTGATCCACGTTCGAGCTGTAAACATGACTCAATTTGCCACGCTGTTAAATCAATTATTCGGCGCAAACTTAGAAGGAAATACGTCTCTGGCTACAAATAGCGTGACACGTCTATGATCACCGAAGGGACAGGTGGATGGAGTGTATCACGCTAGCTCGGTGCACTAGTTGCGTTTACGTCCCACTACGGAATTGGAGGTAAGCCTTTGACATTTACCGGGCTCATATCCATACTAATACAACTAGAAAATTCTTTTAAGAAATTGCATTACTGTACATAGTACGTATTATGCTAGGCCTTTTATGGCATATGTAGTACCTAAGCATAAGTAATAAGTACCTATAAGTAATAAGCTTACAACCTTGATCACAATCTTCATACATTGACCGCTTTTCATAAGAATTAATATTAAATATTAAATTGATAAACCAAATAAACTAATAGAAAGGCGAATTGCTATACAAATATTTAATGGAAAAATAATGAATAATTAATTTAATAAAAATGCTATGCAATTCCTAAATGTTTACGATTTATACTAGACTCTATCGCTTTACAGAGAAGCTACTGGAAGCTATCGGGGTCGTGTACACGTCGTCGTCGTCACGTGTTCCCAGAGCGCCGGCCGGCCGCGTCTGCGACAGCTCCCCACAAATCTGTTCGTTACATTCATGTCCTACCACTTGCTGGTGTTTATTACACAATACATATTACAAAGTAATAATATTCTTACAACGCCAGTAATCTGGTTGTGAATACAATGCAGACACAATGCAATATAATTAAAGATATTACTAACTGTATCTATTCAAGGCCACTTTTGACGTCAACTGTAATAATACAGAATTAAGCTAGATAAGGGATTTAATGACAGTTATAGTGTAAGTTATGTTTGTACACACATTCCTTGAAGCTATGTTGAAGTACTCACAACCTGCTACAGTTGAACTATGTAACTTTTGAATTTCTATGTAACTTTTGAAACATTTTACGAAAGAATCTGTTTTTATGACTCAAATTTGTTATTGTCACAAGGTGGCATGCCCCTCCATGCTTTCGAAGAGCGTGGTGAAGATTCATTTTGCAATTTTTTTATACAAGTCAGAGTAATCCCGACATTCTAATGTAACATTCCATTGGGCAATACAATTTCAGATCAATTTTTATATATAACAACCCACGAGGAGTTCAGAATACCTCTCAGTTTGTTACATTTTTTTTGTAGACCAAAGCAAAGTTTGATTAATATAGCAAAGTTATATTTGATTAATACTTTTATTACTGTTAACGTTTTTATTTCTCTTTTGCCAAGAACATTCTTGCACAACGCAAAGACCTTCGCAGTTAAACCTCTTCCAGCACCGATGTAAGTCAACGTCTGTCCCAACAGGAAATTATATTGCGTGTTAAAAAAGTCCCTGAGTAATTATTTACTCAAGTTCCTAATTAGAAGACAGTTTATAATTTTAATTTATTTCATTAATTGACGTTGGTATTTAGCAATTTTGGTATATTTTTAGATTATTACATGGTTCTCTAGAAGTTTAAAGCAACTTAAACAATTTATATGCAAATTTCGTAATTACCATTATCACCAGCCTGTTCTCGCTCACAGCTGAACATAAGCCAATAGCCATAAGCCAATAGTTCACCACTGAGTACAATCTACAGCCCTTCGTATCCAACCGCTACCGGCCACTTCGCGTATATCGTCACTGCACCTGACCGGAGTTACATTTGCCAAACCGTGTTATCCACTACACAGCGAGTCACTCTACCGATTACCGGTTTTTAACAGACATGACCACTCTCGCTTCGGTTTGCTAATCCTCTGGGCTGTGTTACCTTGCGTATTGTTACTTATGTATATTACCTCGGCTCCTGGCGTTTCCTAGCGTTAGATTCCTAGCGTCGACCTTCCCATTACCAGCTAAGTGACTTTAAATTGGTGGACCACTGTGACCATCCAGGTCTCATTTGATTTAATACGACATAATACAATACGCTTTATTACATATTAAAATATGTACATAGTACGAATATGTACATAAAAAAAATATTTTAAATGTAACTTTTTGGTATACCTACTCAAAGCACGAACTATAGACTATACGACACTTTTTGTATACCACAATTTCATAATGCGAAGTTGAAAATTGTTTTACTGTAGTTTTTTTTTGTTGGACATGAGCTAAAACTTTCGCAATAAAAGTTCTAAAAGCAAATTCGGCCGCAGAAGGTCAAGTGGGGTGGAGCGGCTCACAGAGAGTTCGCCTTTGCTTGATGAAAGTTGTGTGTGTGATAATTTACAGATTAATGTTAAACATTAAATTTATCAAACTCATTAGAAATATTCATTAGCGCTTTTTGTCCACTGTACGTCAGTAATCTCAGCCCTATTCTAGTACTACCCCTCCAATGAAGAGAAGGCGGGATGTTATGTCAATTACAAATAATATATTTTAATATTAATTAATTTTTTGCGACGTGTACGATAAAAATAGTTATGATGAAATCTCTTGCCGGCCCGCTTTCGCGTGACTGCGCTGTTCGCATTCTACATACAGTGCATAACTTGAAATTTACTCGATTAATGACCAACATTGTGAAGTCATTATCTTTAAGCAATATAATTACATTTTCTAATGATCTTCGCTATACACTTGCTTATATAGCAGTGAGTGAGAATCCAATAGCATGATAGAATTCAATTATAGTAGAACCATCAATAACTTGCAATTTAGCGTATTATTTGAGGTCCGCACGGCTGTATCTGTGGCGTATGACGCATTGCGGTGAACGCACTGTTCATTATCTTTGTAGAAAATTCTATTCACTTCAAATCAACCTTAGCTGTGATGAAATGTTAGTTTAAAACACCATAATAAAACGTTATATTATGTACATGAACAGAAAAAAGAAACCCACAAAGGAATAAAATTTGAATGGGAGTAATTCGATTGTTTGGTTTTATTACAATTAAAGGTAACATTACGCCTGTATCTTCCCGTAATGGTAGGCAGAGCGGTAGAGTACACTTTCACGTTTTACAAGTTCTTTTATACAGGTCATACAATATGTACAAAAGCTGTATCCGCGTTCCGCGCCTCTATGTATTAGGATTCCACTACTAGAGAAACTGTACAAAATTAGAATCTTGAAAAAAAATATTTGTTTATGTAATTATAATATTTAATGACTTTTCGGGTATTTTTTTGAGGAATTCTGGTAAACTCTATAATTCCACCGAACACATCAATGTACTTTTATATAACAACGAGAGCTAATTGACGTCTCGACATCGAAGCGTTGTATGTTGGTTAATGAAGTGCTTCCGCTTTCGCCCCGCGCGTACTTTTTAACATTTCCCATTTATTACTTCTGTTTCTAAACGAGTAGTAACTATACTTCGTTGTATGTTCGTTCCTAATCAGTTTTAAGAGGGCTGCAATCTTTTCGCCTTTTGTTGCCTTTTACATAACTAATATAATCCTATCACTGTTTTAGTAAGGATTGACGGACGAAGATAAAGATCCTTGAAGAACCAAAAAGATTATTTCATGTTTCGGATATTTTTAACCTGGCTATTTTTCATTTTCGTCTGAGTTAACTTTACCTATTGAGTACAAGTGGTATTGACTAGATGCCGGTCTGAAGTACCGAAACATCTAGAGAAATTATCTAAGCGCGTCCACTTATCTAGTTTAGAGTGCACCTGATGTTATTTAACTTCACTAAGCCTTTACAATCGGCTACCACATAAGCACCACAAAGTTTTTGTAAAAATTGTTATGATTCATGAAAGCTTCAGTACCTGTGTGCTCTTAGATGTATTATTAAGTTTTTAAAGCGCGAACAAAAACGTTCCTATATTTTCAGCCCAAGTGAAATCTTTTATATGTAATGTTTATTTTTATTTATCTCAATATTAATTAATCTATTAATGTAAGTATATTTAAATACACCGCACAATGTACAATATTCTTACGGATTCTATTAATAAGAAAAGTTACATTACAGCAAAGGTATTAAAATCCAATGATGCCTATTGTAAGCAAGTTGTCTGAACAAATTTCACCTCCCTATAGGTTATCGATATTATGATAAACCAAAAAGAAACATCCGTTTCACATCTATTCACTGTTCCCGCGGGAGAGCCGCCGTGCCTGATGTTACGCCCTAACGTTTACGCCTCCGCCATAACATGTACATTATTAATCATAATAATAACACCCACTCCTCAAAGAGAGCTTAATTTAATTAATTAAGCAGTACTAAATGTTGTAGGCATACAGCTAACCGAGAGCGATGAAATGTTAACAATGTTATTGTTCTAGTGGATTAAATCCAACAACGGATGTCTCTAATATTAATTTGAATGTTTGGGTGAAATCCGCAGACAGGGTCTTCGGCGTTACGACGTATTAATTTAAGGAGGGGAAGTATAAGTGAGGCGAAAACTTGAGATACGACTGTACCCATTCTGCGGGTATTAGCATAATAATGTACTTTGGGAGTTCGTATAAAGTCTATCAATAAATTGAATATGAATTGAAACACGCTTTTAAGCTTAGAGACTTTTTTATTTTATATAAAAATAGTTTACGATATGTTTTATATATTCGTAGTACAATATCTGTTAATAAAATAGTTAACATAATTTTGTATTAATTTAGTGTTTCGTTAAAACGTGATTTGAAAACAAAATGAAATTAATTTAACGATAATAAATTATACTTGTAAAACTTCCCTGAATAACAAAATATTTCTAGTAACGGTTTAATTTTAATTTTAAGTGTATTTATAATTTCACTTTATTTGCGTTTAAAAAGATTTACGATTCGAGAAATACCACCCCAGTGTGTGTCAGACGACTTGCGTTCTCTTTTTCGGTCTTACGATCACGTTGTCTTCAGATCACCAGTCGCTCTTGCAACCATTGGTGCAATGAGCTGGTCATGTAATACTAAAATATTACAACTCAAAAAATTACATATTTGAGTATATTGATAAGGTAAGTAAGATAAGATAAGATATCCCGCAAGATAAGCCTCTGTCCAGTAGTGGACTGCTGACGATTATGTTGAATAGATTGATAAAAAGCTATTGTTTTATGGAGCGCATGAAAGAAAACTCCCCGGGGGGCGACTATGTCCGATTGATTACAAACGTACATATACTACAGCCTGACGCTCCCTGGACCTGAATATTGCGATTTATCTTCTCAGTATGATGGCTAATCACACAAAGGCCCCGCTCAAGGCCAACTAATAAGATCAGGAGTCGATTTGTAGTAGACGTAGTTTTATACTTAATCACTGTAATTGCTACATTACATGTTTACAATAAATGTCTATAAAATTATTCTGATTAACCGGAAACCCTCGGTTTTCTTATTAAAAAATAACCAGACATGGTATTAGAAAGTCTGCGTGTACCTATCGAAGAACCTTTCTGTTTAAAAGGGGAAATAAATATATTCCGTTCTGTTCATAATATTTTAAGTATTATAAGCATTTGAAGTTACTTGTATTCTTTTCAATTTATTCCGACGCTCCAAATTTTCACACACGATTTTCACACAATACTTTAATACGCAGTAAAATGTACGTTAGGTTTACCGTATACCAAAACATTGCCCGGCAGAGGGAATACGAAATTAAGCATTGGAAATATACTTTGTCACAAGAAAATATAATAAAATACGGTATCTATATAATTACAATACGATCCATTTTCTCGCTTCATTACAAAAATTAATTTAGCGTGAAGATACGAAACGTCACGTACCGTTTAATCCCATTATTGAATAGTACTAGACTGTTGACCTTCAAATGTAATCCAGCTTTAATACACTTTCTCGCAACAGATAAAGTGCGCATTAAAATCATTTATGTTGATAACATTATTAATGAACCCCGCACTGTGTTAGATAATAAACATGTATGTTATGGAGGAGAAAAGATAATTGCATCGAGGCATTTAATATAGGTCATTTAATACACTTATTGTCAAACACTCCGTGTTGACGCGGAGAAAAAATACATTCCCCGATCTTATGTCTGGACGCAGGGTGTCGTAAGAGACGACCAAACTCAGCGTTGGCAGATCGTGGTATAGCGCGGTTTGTCTAATAACCAATGCCCAAGCGCATACCCAGCGTGGAGATTATAGGCATATCCGCTCAAGGGAGGCCTATGTTCAGCAGTCGACTGCAAGAGGCTGACGATGAAGATAGTAATATTGTCATGCAGTGCTTATAGAATAAGCTGTTCGGATAAGCAGAAAGTTTTTCAGCTATTTCACATGTGCCGCAATCTGTGTCACCGTAAAATTATACAATTTTCGTTGCAGCGAAGCTTACTGAATACGTGTATGTTAGTGTGTTACATAGAGCAAAGAACTTCTAACATAATATGCGAGTTATATAGTAAGACATAATCGAGACACGAGCCCCGCGGCGCGGTCGCTAACGAGCCCCGCACTGGAATGTCGCGCCTCCGACGCTCTCGTAACGTACTCTTACATACTTATAAACTTAAACTTCTGTTTTTACTTCACTTGTCCTTGAAATTGGCCCGCTCATATACACATGTTAAGGTACGTTGGGGTAATGTCGTAAATTTTTCCGGTTGGTTTAAGAATGTTCAGCAAATAGTTTTTCTCTCATTTCCTATTTAAGATTTTCAATTAAAGTTGGTCTTGTCTTGCAAAGGAAAATAAATTGTTATCAACCAGTGTTTCTGTAGTTATTTTCACTTAACCGGGCGCCAAGATATACGTTTGTGAAAATTAGGTTTGATAATAAAATTAACAAGTTAAAGACTGGACCGCAGCGAGGTAAGAACGGATTGCTTTCTAAAATAGCTGTGTAGCCTAAACCGTAAAAAATTCATTTGAGAAACATCCGATTTCATATTTTTTATAAATATACTTAAAGGAATTTCTATAATAATGTGTACTTTCGACAGAATTACCATATTTTTTTTTATATTAATAGTCCGAACTTCCCCTGCTAAACGATGTATTAAGAAATTTGTTCAATCAAACTTTCTACACAAATTGCAAGTTTTACTGCAGCTTTACAGGTGCTCAGATTCTCGCAATTTGTAGTGAGATCAAAATAATAAAAATATCTTAGTTGAATAACTCGTGAGTGAATAGTGAGACGTAAACGTAACTGGTGAATCGTGGAAGTGTTCTGCATTCCTCTGCCTACCCCTTCGGAGATTACAGGCGTGAAGTTACGTTATGTAAAATTCTGAAGAAGTAAAACATTCATTTATTTTATCTATTACAAGAACAATATCGCAAATATTTGCCAGTGTTGAAAAAGTGTTTGATACTACTCATATCAATATATTTTTTTGTCAGAATAATATAAAAAGAGATAAATTCTTGAGCTTGATTCTTGTTTGTTGTTTATTAATAAGTTATGAAAACATTACCCGTAGAGTTAAAAGTTAATATTAAAAATATAAAATTTATAATAAACAATATATTTAATTATTCAAGTAGGTACTACTTAAACGAGTAGATATCGATATGTTATTGGTAACGGAACATCCCCTGAAAACTGTTGCATTAACAATATTACGTCACAGGCGTGGCGACTAATCGTGCCATGATTCTGGGTTACATGATTTTTTTATATTAAGTTCGTAAAACTTTGTTTATAACCGATTAAAAACATTAGATCACAGTTTTTCACATTCAGTATAATAATGAATAGTGATAGTTTTTAAATAAATAAAAAAAACAATAATTATTTCATTTTCAAAATCCAAATTACTTTTAAGATTGGCATAAATATTGCAAGAATAAAATCTAACTGCATATGAGAAAAGTTCACTTTCGTATATTATGTGTTTTACAATTACACGTATGTACTGTATTAATGATATTGCATGTCATTAATAGATTCGCCAATATAATTATGT
>DWEI01000903.1:0-18685 GCA_018245875.1 Mysoria ambigua | reverse complement strand
GATTCATAGTTTTTGTTTCACAACTTTTTATCAATATATTAGTGGAGACTATAGTTGAATCCAGATTCGATGCAGACAATAATACGAATAGATTGAATCTTACTTGTACCAGCTGAGATAAAAAGTTGTGAAACAAAAACTATGAATCTTAAGCCACGAGCAGAACCGGTATTTAATGAGTAAGGTATTCGGTGGCCAACGAGGAGAACAAGACAGATAAAACAATACTGCACAATCATGACGGGATACAAATGATAATAATTAATTGCAAATTCGTCGAGACTCGAGCCACTGCTCACAGTCTATTAATGGTGGCTTACGTAACGAACTTGTTTGCAAACGCAACTCAATGGCATTTACAGGCATGGCTGATAAAATTATCTGACATACATTCTGTTAGCAAGTTAAAGCATGTTAATTACGAACAGTGAACGTTGTTGATAAAATGCCACGATTTTAAAATTGTTAATTGGTGATATGTGACAGTGAACTACACACGTCTGACTGCCTAACTCTTCGAGGATTACAGGCGTGATGTTACTTTTTTTAAACATATTCAAAACTGGTCCTATTTAGACTATTATGATTTACTGACCTCGAATAATAATCAAAAATATATATGTAAAACGTGATGAACGAAAACATCAATCATCTTGTACGTTTCGGACTTTGAAATACAAAAATAAATTAACACTACCACTGTATGAGGGAAAGGTAACGTCAAAATTGCATTCATCCTTACCATACACACACACACTTGCTTACCCTTAGCGCTACAAATACGGTAGAGATTTAATTAAATATTATTCACGTGGCAAGATTTATCGCGTGCCGCGAGCGAATGCGATTGTTTACACATACTGCGCGTTTGTACATCGTGTCAGAAAATCGTAATCCGAGCCGACGGACCCAGTTTCCTTCGCGAGGCTATTGTCCTCGTTCCGAGTGCACATGCAGTGTAATTGTATCGTGTTTTAACATTCTCGGTATTCGAATGGCGCTGTGTTTGCTCTGCCGATGTGTTCAAGTCGATGTCGTAGAGGCCGACGGGCAGGCGTGTGCTTACACGCGAACAAACATGCCCAACGCGGCAACTGGAACGTCGAATTGTGTTTCTCATCAATAAAAACTGCTTATTGCTATTAAAAATCGCTTAACCCACATAAATATCAATTTACGTACCGACAGCAATAAAAATAAAACATTAGGGTATCGTTAATGTAATCGTCAGATTTATTGTAATCAATGATGTACGGCCATATTGTGATTTCCATAAAAAAAAAACATGATATATGACACCGAACAACATTATTTGTTATTTACGCACCGAATGACACACAAACATTTAAAAGACCATGTTGTGGAGGTTTTTCCTACGATTATTTGTAACTTATACAGAAACCTATAGAGCGTGAGTTCTACGTGAGACTAGAAATTCCGGCTATAAAACGTAGCGCTTATTCACCGCGCACGATACAATGAGGCGACTGAGTTATTTATTTACTGGTGCACAGGAGGCCGCGAGCGCCAATCGGCGCCGCGATCAATCCGATGTGCCCGCGCATGTCGCGTTGCGCGACGTCCGGCGCCATCTTGCATCTTCACATCAGTGTGTAGCATCAATTTTAACCACAACTACCTGTGATATTTCACAATCATTACCAATTTATCACCAGATTTGTGATAAATTAAATATAAGGGTATAAAAATTAATACGCACATAATTATTATAATTTCCACGGCGACATCCATCTGTTTTCTATTTACACGAAAAACATAATCGAAACCAACAACGACACGAAAGTTAATGTTGTTACACGATACGTTTTGGAAAAATAAAACATTACTCATTTAACAGAGCGCTCGGAGTGGAGCATCGAAACAGGTTACTCGGAAAGGGCAGTGATAAATTCTTCCTGGAAGCGATTAGGGTACGACGTCCAAATTCCCGGGAAGGGCCGGTGAATCTTCCGCTCGCGGCGATTAGAACGAGACGAATGTATAGTGTGCGCGAGATTATCCGGATAGCGTCCGCCGCGCTCTCGCCCGCCCCGGGTCCAACCGACCGCTGTCCTGTCCTGGGCAAACAGAGAGTCATAGAGGAACGCAAGGAGTGGCCAACGTCAAAACTATACACAATTACGTATTCATTGCACTGTAGAGGATACATTCACACCGTAACCGATACATTTGAGTCATCCTGTGAAAAATTCCGCCCGTGTATCGGTGGTCGGTCGTGATTTGAAAAACCACGGCGAAGTCAGCTCGAAGCGTGCGTATTAATAATTCTAGACAATGAAGCGAATGACAATTTATCTTTAAATTCATACAGCACGTCCAGTGGCCGTTATTTAGAATTCTTTAAGCTTCGAGATCTTTCTATAATTAAGTTCACATTTATGTTGAAAGACTTAATTTATTGGAATACATTAAAAAAAGGCACATAATTAGAAGTCCGTTAATGAATGTGTATGCTATAATAAAGGTTAGTAAACCGTTCGCCGGCAGATGAACACGGGGGTCCGAGGTCGTGAAAGAAGCTCTCTCTTTGTTCATCTCAAAGGCTATTCAAACTGGAGGCGCGATCTTACTCGCAATAAACTTATAAATCGAGCTGCCGGTTCCTGTACAATAAATTACAAAAGAGGGCAAGATAACACAGACACAGATGCGGAGAGGATATTACAACCGGCTCAGGTAATGGGGCTCGAGTCGGGCGACGCGCGCGCGACAGGGACGGCAGATACCTACCGGCTCGAGTAACGGCACCGCGGGGCGACAGTACATACACGGGTAATGTACACACATGTGTATGATGTGAAGACAAGTGTCTAGAGACTTATATGGAATTTACAACTGCTCGAGAATTACATAGATTTCGTAATGGATATAAACGTGTGTGAATAATAATATTCGTAGGAAATATCCCAACTCGTTATGAACGTCAATAAAAACTTCCATAATAAGCAACCCGACCTATAAATACTTTAATAAAACCGGAGGTCAACATTCGATTATTACTACCAAACGAATTTTCAAGAGCGAATTAAATTCGAGAACGATCGTTATCATCTGCACGAGGGGCACAGAAACGTGTTTTCGTATTAGTAGCGCTTCATACAGGTGAGGCGTTCGTTTAGCAGTGGTGCGGCGTGCGGCCAAAATATGTAAATTGTTGTTTATGCAGCGGAGCGCGGACGGAAACGGTACAGCCGACCATTGGCAATTCCACGGCGATATTGTATAAAGCGGAGACGACGCCTTGAATAAATAAATAGAATAGAACCCTGTATAGATTCGCGCCGCGTTCACGGCCGCGTTCCCAGCCGGCCATTGTTCTTTACGTAACGACCACGTGACGTGAGCGATGCGATTTATTATGCCTACGCAGGTGCCGCACGCCTCGCGTCGATTTCCCTCGCCATTGTTCAGCTAATCTCGCGGCCTATCTGTACCATGCACGCCCTTCGTGGCTGCCGTGTTATTATGTTATTGTAATTGTCTGTGCATAACGATATCCTTAAACTCACTAATTGTTTATATCATTTATTTTTAGACGTTCACCCGCACGGCCAGTTTATAATAAATTTTGTGTGTTAAATGTATCCGGGACAAATGTCGGACATTTCCTGTTTCAATGTTTCAAAAGGTGCTGCGAGGTGCTAATGAGTGGTTATGTATATATTTATTCTCACGATTGCTTCGCAACAGCGATAGGTATTTGTTTCGACAGCACCGAACACAACTTGAAAATATTGTGTGCGATTATTCGCACTAACAATGGAGGTTAGGAATAGCATGTAATTTATTATTCGTAACGTTTATAATGAAAAATAGAATGCGTATAATAAGCCATTACTTGCCATTGTTTGCTTTTTTTTTCCTTAGAAATATTTGCAAATGTAGGTACCTTCTTTTACAAGGCCAAACAATGGACGTGAGAAACGACACCGGCGCTCCATTTGGACGTAACGAAGACGTCGGAACAATCAGAAGAGGACGCGCGCGCGGACGCGAGCACCGATTGAAATCAACACGATAGAGGCATTCGCTGACATACGATTTTCTTCTAATTAAGCTAATGTGATTCACGCGGGCTCGCGTGTCACTGACCTTCGCTAATTGCCGGCGGATACGCGGCTGTCATGCCTCTGTGTATTCTATCATGCTCGCCGACGCACGCACACACGCACCCGCCTATGTAACACACTCTACACTCGATACATCGGCGCTCTTGATTCACTTCGCCCGTGGCGACGTCAGCTGAGTCATGGGACCGTAACTTGGTTCCAAAGTTCATTTCGTGTCATTACAGTCAGGTGGGTTAAGAGATTGGGGTGAGTGTGTTGCATTCCGGCACGTTTGGTGAGGGCACCCCACGAAACGTGCGCCCGTCGCGCGCCGCCCTCCCCCACCCCGGCGCCCCGGGGTGCGCCCCCACCCCCGTCCGGAGCCGTCGACATGCAAATTTAATATTGTTACTTTTATTCCGACTTCACAAGGGCACTGGGAGACGTAAAGAACGATAAGAGCTTAATATACGTATAAATGGCGTTCGTTCAGAAAACATGCGAATGGAAAGTTGTTTTATGCGAAACTAAATCACCTAAGCGCTTAATGTTAATGTTGAATAACTAATAATTCACTTCCGTTCCCACACACGAGTCGCGAGTCTGTTTGCCGTGAAGTAACTTTTGGTAATGTAAGTAAGTTCATCCCATAGTTCCATTTAAACTGGATGCGGTTAATACAGTTTATCTTGCGCTCCGTAATGGAGTTCATGAATGTACTCAGTCGTTAGCCGTTTCGCAAATTATTAACCTTTGTGAAATTGTAAATTTCTATTACATGGTATGAATTCTAACAGTAATGATAATCGTTTCTCTCTCAACATGTCAGATCGCTGTATAATTGTTACATTTATAACTAAACTCAAGATACAAACTTATTCTCAATTTCACGCTACGACGGGTAGACTGGTAGGCGGTGCCTCGAGGCGTTAAGTTCATCCTATGTTAAACCAAATTCCGAATATAATAACAAACAGGAATAATCGAGTTTGATATATACCACAGTGGGCACTATCATATAGCATGGTCATAGTTTAATCTTGAGTCTTATAAACATGTGGGAGTTGATGCACGCATTCGGCGGTGCACCGTCCGTTCAGCGCTAAATATGCAAAGTTATTTAGAATGCAGCAGGAGAGAGGCTCGAGCGCAAAATTTGTCGCGCGTTGGGCAGCGTGCAGATTGCTTCATTACCACGACGCGCCTGCCGCTGAACCGCTAAATTGACACTCACCAGTGCATTTACATAAAATCGCTTTACGCTTGATGTGCATTGATACAATATTTGTGGCCGCAAACCCCACGTGCAACTACGTTACATCTAGTTTGCTACTAATAACAATTACGGGACGCTTATGTTCAACAGTGGACAGCTATAGGCTGATGATGATGATGATGAAGATGATAACCATATTAATAGTAATATATTTGTTTTTTTATTGGCAACAATGTTTTTTAACCCTTCTATCGCACCCCTGCAAACACCGGTCCGCTCTCAGAGTGAGATCGATTAATGCCATAGTACGCCACGCTTGTCGAGTCCTGGTCGTAAGAAATAATATTAGGCTGTATAATTAATACCCAATGAATGATCTTGTTTACATGAAACAGCCTTCGATTTAATGATAATATTGACCTATTACTACTATGACATAATTGGCGATGAGATGACATCAGCAGACGTAAACTGGTCACATAATGACAGTGAGGTTGTGGAATAAACATGAAACCGGCACACGAGATTACAAATGAATCTTCCCAGGTACCATATTGAATATTCAACGCGAGAACCATTTTGAATATTTTATTTCGACATAAACATGGAATAAAATGAAATAACAAATTCTTGAATCTTAATTGATTCATTAATTGGGTTTAGAGCGTATTTGATGCTCGATATTTTTATGCAATTGATTGTCTTTAAAAGAGATATTTTAAATAACGTTAGACATAAATCCGATTGTTTCAGTGTAACATTACAAAATTAAGTAGCGATGCTGTATTTTCATCTTATCACATTCCATTTATCTGAACGTCGTCTTCATTGTAGCGTGTACGACTGTGGGGGCCGGCGTGTCTCGGTTTAGTCTTAATTAACGTTGTTTACAAGGTTTTGTATTTGGGGGTAACTCTATTATTATGATTTTGGGAATTGTTTCATACGATGTGCAAAGACGATAGTTTTAAATAATGAGTAAGTATATATGACAATAAAAGTTTTCGGAAGTTATACAATAACTAGTGTTATAATCTCTTTGACTGGTGTGTTACAAGCAACTCTTTATCGCATTTGTTACCTATATTTAAATATACTCCGACATTTATTGCACAGTTACTGACATTCAGTCCAAATGTATTACAAATTAACAACGCAAATGCCGTAACCTATTAGCCGGCGTAGAGCCGAACGAATTACTGTCGATGATCAGCGAGTGATAATTGCTGGAACAATCGACACGAGCGCGGCGCGACGCGGGAGCGACGCGACGACGACGTCGGACGGAACCAATTAAAATCAAATTGTACGCCAAACGCGGGACCTGACGCCGCGGAGCTTATCCAATATCCGAATTCCGTTCGACTGACACAAAGGACTGTCGCCGCCACGTCGCTTTGTGCGCGACGCGCGTCACTCCCCGCCTTTGTGCGCGGAGTAGGCTCCCACGAATCATTTTCGACGTGTGTTCGTTTATTGTATTCTGTATGGTAACAGCTTTAATGTGCCCAAATTACTTTTAAGCAGAAGCGCCGTAAACAATTCAGAGGGTGGGACTTTATAAGAATATTGTACGTTACACGTAATTACGGTAAATTCGTCGCAACCGAAAATGGCGGGAGTCAAGAAAAAAGCGTAAGTTATTAAAAATTGGACAGCGAAATATTCGGGATAACATCGCGAGCGTTGTTTACAAAGGTGGCAAGGAACCCGGCGATCGACCTTGGGGGCTCACCGAGCTCGAGTCGCCCCGCCGACGGGGCAGCTCCAAAGTGACCCAACTTCTCGCGCTGAACAACAAAGCGAGCGAAGTTCAAACGATCCGAACGATATTTGCACCGAGACCGTTGTTCGCAACTTCCGAACCAATATAAAGTTGCCGGCCACTCGCCCGCTGAATACATTAACGTTTACATAATACCAGCAACGGGGATTACTTACTGTATAAACTTCATCAACACACTATCGATTAATACCTTCATTATAAACCATTCAACTGTGATACCTTTTTTCAAGTAACTTTTTGAAATGGAATAACAATACAGCGATATAGTTGGCATGTTCAACAAAGAAACATTTCCACCCTTTATGACTCCAGACCTTAATTGTGCGTCGCAATAAAAATACTCTTTACAAACTTCGAATCAACTTCAATGCACGGCCCATAACCCGTTATAGCCGGGGCACCTTTATCGCAGTTATAAAATTCAACTTTCGCCGCGCCTGTTAAATACACAACATATATGAATGTTTATATGATTACTTTTAAATGCGTTCGTATATGTATTAAAAACTTGTTTTACATAATTTGTGAGAAACTCACGGTTCAGTTATTGTAATTACAAGGCTCCCCTCGCCCCGCCCCCCGCGGCGCTCGCTCTACTCGTGACGTCACACCCCTGTCACACGCAGGGACCGTACGAAATTAATGTTTTATCACCCTTTATCGTGGGTACAATATTTCAGTAACGGACAAGTTTGCAGTTTTGTTACAAGATCCAACGGCCTGATCCACTTCCCGTATCTCCTCGTTCCTCTTTCAACCTAAATCTTACGTTTAACCCGAATCCCTAACAGGTCTTATTCTTATTGCGATCTAATTCCCTTGTTCCATCGCTAAAGAACCTTTATAAACTCTCAACGGTAAGATATTAACGATGAACATAACATCGAAAGTGTTCCATTTCCGTCCAAATCGCAGTTACGATAACGCACGAACAGAAAGTTATATGAAGCTCACCAGCTAGACTTAAACACTGGAGCTGTTAAACAAAACGAGAAAGTTTTAACGAGACAAGTAGGAAGCAACTTTTGCCCAAACCCGGCCATTGCGTTACGTAAAAGTTTTTCTTTGCGGCAAACAAAAAGTTTGTTTATTGTCTCGTGTGACGCAACGCGATGTAAACGATAAAATACGACCGCCCCCGGATGGCTGAACGAATTGTGACCCGACGCCGCGCACCATCAACAACAACACTGACCGCACGGCAAACAACAGTTGTATCAGTAAACAAACCGGGTTGGATTCTATACATGGTCGCTGGTTAATCACATAAACGGTTCGCGTACATCGCAATTCGTTTCTTATTTATTCGGTCATTGTATTTGTTTTGAAGTACGAATGAAATCGAAAAAACTGTTAAATAATAAAAACGCGAGGTGGAAACGAATTTTCAATTCACTTTCCCATTTAATTTCACTACGCAATGAACGGGCGCATGAAGTGGGGTTGAGTGTGGGGGCTGTGTTTTGTTTCGCTATGAAATGAAAGGGACTGTCTGTTTTTCTGCTATCGGCACGGTTGGTATCGGTTCATTAAACTAACGCTTAGGCTCTTGAACGCACCCAATTATTGTCGAGCGCTGTTGCCTGCAATAAATACATCCGGCCAAGTATCCGACGCTGGATACTATCTTACCGCATCTCTACCGCGCCATTGTTTCATGAATTTGCAACAAGACCTCGCTAAATGATATTGAATGACCCAAACTGCAACCTAATGACCAAAATCAATGAATAATGTAATTCAAATCAAACACTAAAAAACATGTTACAATTGTCATCATAGTTATTCTTTGGAGTTATCTTTAAAGTCCAAAAATATGTAAAATAAATTATTGGAAAGACAGTTTGAATAATCGTATATTTTCTATCTCAACGTCGAATAGAAACGGTCCCTTTACAAAAGAATGAATCAATTTAAGATTATCCAAAAGCTTTTGAACTTTCCTTTATGTTACAGTTTGATATTATATATATCATATAAACATAAATAAAATAAATACCTACAAAGAAAATATACCAATACAATCTTGACTCGAAACTCTACAATACATAGAGTGAATTATGTTAAACTGAACAGGTGAGTTAGAGTTCTCTGAATGATTTTACTGTTTACATTGGTGAGTCTGGAAGGCTGCCAGCACTCGTCACAGAGATGATCCGCAGCCCGCATCGAGCGCTGTTCGCCTAAAAACATTAAAAGTTACGCGCGACGGGAAAATCCGACGATGGATAGCTCTCTTGTAATAAATCCGTCCGCTCGCAACGTTATGCGGAAAAATTAATGCCACTGTATATATCATTCGCCAATTTATAGCTGCGATTGTGAAAATATACGTACTTCTTGGGATCGCTATCTTCTTCAAGGTATGTATTACTTCATGTTGCAACTAAAGTTAATACGACAAAGCTGAGTCTAATACCGTACAGTTTAAGTACATTTTACTCTCTCCACATAAAAAGGGTTAAAATACTGGCTATATTACAACAACCAGCCTTATTCATCACGTTTCCATCACGGGGTAGGTAAAGAGCATTTCATTACATAAAACAACATTCCAGCAACAACATTGTTCGGCAAATTTGGGTGCACGGTAACAGTCAACACTATGTTCTCATTAGGACCTTACATTAAGATTGTTTGCTCTACCGCGAAGCATTATATTCAGAACGTTCGATACATTTGATACTGAAGCAAACGCGGCCTACTCGTGCCGTTCTGACGGAAGATGTATTTATATTTGTAGCACTTGTAACCATCCATCAACACATTGAATAGCGTGAACCGTCGTCAACATGTTGAATGATTTTACTGAATAGGCCGTGGCCGCGAGCTTAGCGACAGCCGAACACTGCGCCATCGAGGCCGGGCTGAGTGCGGCAGTCGCAACCTTAGCGGTCCGTGACGGACCAACGAATGTGTTCACAACGCGCAGCAATCGACCTGGCACTTGCGGAGTGCGTGTCCCCTCCGACCATATGACGTAGCTTAGCCTACCGCTCTCTCCTTGGTTGCGACTATAACTGAGCTATTGCTAGTCGCGACTGTGAGATATTTTCGCTCTTCAATAAAACTAAACATGTGGCAAAATTAAACGAATTCCTTTAAGGCGCTTTATCGCACCGTTTACATCAACGAAAAGACGTGCCTAATTAGATTACGTGGGTTATACGTATTGTTAGCATTATGAGCCAGTAATAACAATATTCGGTTACACTGACGTATCGAATATAAATAAAAGATAAAACATACTAAATGGGTATAAATTACAAGTAAACGTTACTTTTTCCACGAATCCATTTGAGAAAAGACACATGTGTGTTATTTCCTTTCCCTGTTATAAGTATCAGCTAATGGGAATGGATTGAGGTAAATTGTAGCAACCTGCAAATATTATTAGTGCTATTTCCTGTTTGCGTTAATAAGGCATTATCATCATTTTAATTTTACACAAATACCTATCTTTAGCGATGGTTAATGTTTTTTATTTATTTGTATGATTAAAATGTACATACATACATATATGTGTTTCCATTTCCAAACCCAATGTTATGACGACTAAATACAACGAAATTAGGCCTCCTATAAGAGAAAACTCATGAATGTCCCATAAAAAAAAAACAAATTAAAAACTCAGGACTACGCAGGAAGACAATCTCGATCACTTGTGTACCAATATGAAAGTCAAGACTACAAGTAGTATTGTACTACCTTACAAGCGTAACACTTTTTTCCAGCCAAATATTGCGGCTACAGATAGCTGTGGCCGAAAGCTTCGCGCGTACCTGCGGGCGGCGCGGCGGGCTCCGCGGACGCGAGCTGGCCGTTGCTCCTCACGGCGGCCGCCTTCTTCCTGCCGCCGGTCGTCGCCGGACTCCTCGTGGCCTCACGCTCCACCCTCTACAACAACACATTGCATCTTCACATTGAACTCGCGTTGAGGTTATATTGTTTTTAAGCAACTGCTAGAACATGGATGGGAGTAGAAGACTCGCATCAGATGTTACGTTAGATATAGTGAGCAGTCGGTGCCTTCTGCCTACTTCATTAAGGATCTGGCTTGATTATATAACAATAATAGCTATTATGCTACGTTGCCGATGTTAAACAGAGTTTGGTAGTACATATTTTCATGACAAGTTACTCACTGAAACAGTATAAATTGGCGCACCGGCCGAGCTAGCAACAGTCTCTCTCAGGGTATAAATACATGTAGCATTGGCGGGACGTGCTCTCTGAGCTCGGGTTGTTGTGAAATTTAAGGAACACAAATTCAAACGCTGTACAAACATCCATGAAAACATTACGTTTCAAGGATAGCCTACCGAGATACTGCGGCGGTACATTCTAGGGATCATTGAGTTTTGATTCGCAAACGAAGCATTTTACACATTCATAATATACGATACATATATACGATATAAATATAAGTAAGAAAGCTATGTCCTCGTATTTGTGTTGTAAGAGAAATTGGTATGCTTTGGATAAATTCCCGAATCAAATTGTCATTATTCCTATAAGCAAAGGAATAGGTCTTTAGGAGAAAACGGCGTCGTCAACCAAGCGTTATACGTTGAAAATAACCGTGCATAATAAAACATACTAAGACGCAATTAGAATCAACAAACAACGCTCGCAATAGTAATAAAATATGAAGAGAAATTGTTTTATCAAACTAGATTTAATTGGACGTGTCTATACATATAGTAACGACGTCACAGAGACGCTTGTTAAAACGGAATCATTCAGTCGTGAAGGCGTAATCCACTTATTTCGGCTGACGGTGGACGTTCCCCGGTCAGAATTGCGTCGAGTCATGAGTCACGACGCGGAGGGAGCACGCGGCGCGCGGACCGCCGAGTCAGTGGCGCACCGCGCCCGGTTACTGTACTGCGCCAACACCGATTGATGTCCGATAACGATAGCCCGGTTAATAGAAGCCGGCTTAATTTCATTAAATCGGAACGCCTCCGCGTCCCGCGTATCGTCGCATCGAGCCCGCGGGAAGCGTGGCATCGATTAAAACGATTAAGCACGACACTGACGAGAAACAATTTGTAAGAACACGATCGGCAGTGTAACAAAAAACCATTACAGATCTACTTCGAATAGAGACAATGTCGAGATTTAATAAAACAGAACAGAAAAACGAGTAGCGCTCACAAAGTGAGAGGAAAACGATCGAGATCGAGGATTTTAATTAACGTTAGGTGAAACGTAAAGATATTATATTTCACTCTCAAACAAAAACCGTTTCCCGAGCGACGTCGCAATATTCAAATCAAAATACCAGACAAAAGGTGACTGTGTCGAATCAGTGAAATTGATTTTGTTTCCAATTAGAAATACATAGACATCGATCGGCGCGTCGGGCTTTCAGCTTGGCGTTTAATCAAAACATTTATCACCGAACAGCTGACCGCTTGTTGTCATAACAAAACAAAATTCCGTGGAAAAACATGAAAGAAAGCGGGGTCGGACGCCGGCGAGGGCGGCCGGCACACGACATGTTAAGTACTCGTGAAAAATGGGGCAGCCGGGGGGGTGGGGAGCGGGTGGGGGCGTCCGTGGGGCGGGAGCGTGGGGGTCGTTCTCGCCTGAACTGTTTATGTGCACAGGCGAACATTATGCTTTGACAACGGGCTTCGTCATCGGGAAATTGACAAACAACCGGTGTACCCTGACGGAGGAAGTATGGGCGTAGAGCGCTGTTACTAATAACATATACCTTCACAAGACGATTATAACGCGTGAGGAAAACGATAAATGGCAATGAAGATAATAAAATATGGTTCTGTAATTATAAAGCATTAAAAATTAAAGTATGTCAATTACACCACAAAGCTATATTCGAAGTCGCTTGGAACGATAATGGCTGTCCTGTTGTCGAGAATGTTCGCGGCCATCGGGCAAAATTTTCCTCTAAATTCCAACGAAGTCAATATTAAACAGTCACAGTCGAAGCACAGGCCGAACAACGGGCGCCCGCGCGAACTGTAAACAAGAAAGTTTAAAAATGATGTTAATTATAACTTCGCGGTCGGACTGCTCGAGCGTCGCAGGGGGGCGGTTTGACATTTGCCCGTTTTATTACCGGCCTTGTTACCACCACTTTGGTTTATTTTAAGATACACAGAGCACCCCAGGTATTACGGAACTTCGATATCGCACATTACGTATATAAATGACGCATCGCAGTCTCCGCCCCGACCCCGCCGCAAACTGCGGCGGCTCACGAAGGCCCGTGCGGATCGAATCTAGGTATCCTAGGTAACCGAAGGTAAATAGTCGGGCCTTACCGAAAAAAACATACGAGTAGTCAGTAGGTTATCCAGTTTGTTTATTATACGATAAAACCGCAAAGGTTGACACCTAAACCGGTTTTACTGATATTCACAATGTGCAATACTTCATGTGTTGTGGAAATGGTATAATATAATGGTATGGAAAGAGTGTCGCTAAGATAGAAGATCAGCGTCAGATATTGGCACCCGGTGCACTCTGCTTATTCCGTAAGGCGTAATGACACAACGATAAAATAATATTGTGTAGTACTTCACAGAGAATCGAAACAATTTGCTTCATCCGCTAATACAAACCGTATTGATTTACATTGACTTGGAACTCAAGCATGAAATCGCCGCTTGCACACTTGTCTCAAAACCATATGAGAGCCACTTTATGTTACGCTCCAAAAGTCGAGCGTTACAATAAATCGTATATAAACAAATCGGATGGCGCAGTGAAAGTGAAGTGGCACGTAGAAAGCGGCCCCGCTCCGGACTGACCTACGCAACGCCGCTCCGGGCCGGGCCACTGGTTCGCTTGCACAAGATCTGCGCGCACCGCCACGCGGTCGCAACGCGCGTCGTGCACTGCACCTCGCCACCACGCATGCCACACCTTGGGTACTTCTCAAAACTGCTCTCGTGTTCACTCGTTCAAAAATCAACGTTTAAAAATCGAAAAGCACCAGATTACAGTTGGATGAGCTCATAAAAAAATATCCTAATTTGTGATGCTGGTTAGAAACATTAGCAGTTATCACTTTATCACAAACCTGTGATGTATTGACATGGCCATTACATGAAATAGTTTTATTTATTACCAATAGATTGATCAATTTAAATAGTCATTATTTTTACTTTTTTCATTACAATTTAAACGATATGTACTACCAACGCCATCTAGTAAGAACCTACAGAATTAAAGATAAGACATTTCAATATCAAAAACTTAAAAATTTCGTCCTTTTTAAATCAAAATAACAACAATCGATGTTTAAATCCAAAGAAACGTAACATGAAGTAATTCAAGAAAACGTGAAGAAAACATGACAAAATTAGTTTTAATAAACAAACACAATTATATAGGCTAACCAAACAATAATTAATACCGACACTTGTGAAGTATACAAATACGGACAAATATAGATTAAATGAACATGACGTTGTAAATATTGAACAGCTAAGAAAAGAAAACATTTATCAGAAGTTCAGGGCCAAGATAAATATTAGCAGCGATAAATAAATACGCGTGTCTCATTGTGTAATACGGCCACTTGCCCTTGTGTGGCTCTGTTTGTGTATTATATTATACAACACGTGCACCGGCCAGTCGCCGTACACAATAACAACTTGTTTCAATCGGCACTTGATGATAAGTGCCTCACAGGCGCTCCTTACGCGGACTGTGTGTGACGCACCGACTTACCGTAACGTCCTTTGCAAAGGACAATCTGTAATCTTTCATTACATTCGTATTTTTATCAGTGGCACAAGAAATATCATTTTTGTTAATTGCTTAAATATCTTTAACGTGTACCCTATCTACTTATAAGAAATTATTTTATAAGAGGAGTACAATATAAAACAATTTGTATCTATATCTTCACAACGAATAAAAATGATCGATAACATTCTCGGAGTTTTATTTTAAATGTCACAAAATGTATACAAAGCAATACAAACAGAATCGAATCTACGTAAATAGATACATTCAATTTTAACACAACAAACACGTAAAACATTGTTTGTGCGCATTCAAACAACTAGGATTACATTTTTTATATTTAGCGCGTCACCAGGGCGGGCGGCATAAAATCGAACGATCTATTTCATGTCACATTACTGCGGTGTCATTCACCCCACGGTCGTCAAGGGCCCACCGTACCCTTTATTCCCGCTACCGGAGAGAGATGATAGATTGGGGTCGACTTATTGTTGTAATTGTATTTTTAATTTGGAACAGTTTCAACGACGCAAGGGCTTTTTTTTGCAAAACATCAAAGTAAATAGTATGATAGATATATTTGGCACTCGACTGTCTCTGCCCATCCGCAAAGGGACCTCGAGTGATATATCATATAGCAGTAATAATTATGATTGAACTCGATATATACATCATTTTAATTCAAAATAACTCAACCAACAGCATAATATCACTAATAGCTTTCGTCGACTAATCCCACATAGAGACAGGCAGTACGCGCCAGCAGTTTGGAAATAATTAGTGAGAGTCGGAAATTCAAAACTAATCACGATTCGATATCGTCACACACCGCTAATGGTCCGTGTAAGCGGTCGGGCGGAATCACTATGAAGTTTCGAACAGCTGACGATTAATGAAGTATCAGGAGGGCGGTCGTTAGACCCACATATGTAGCTAAGTGTCGACGTATAATCCACATAGATTCCATTCGATATAATGATCGTTTTATATCTCCACATATGCTTCTTTGCTAATTATACTCTGTGAAAATGTAAATTACGAACATGTGAAAAATATCTGGTCTAAGTATGAAACCTTGGAATTACCACTGTTGGTACGAGTAGAGCGCGAACATAGTTAAGTACCAAATAGTAGACCAGTAGAGATAGTACCGACGTGAACCCACGGTGTCTGCTCACAAAGTGGTTCGAACGAATTCATTCATTCCCGCATTGGGTCCAGCGCGGTGGGTGTGGCGAGGCTTTGTCGTGCACAATGAGCGTCGCGGCGGGCGGGTGCGATGGACTGGAACGCAGGTAAGCACGGGACAGGGGCCAGGCTGCAGGCTCGGCGCGCCACGCCGCTACATCCGTACAGGAACGCTCCGGCAAGTTACGTCTGTATTTCTTTATTATATTAACATTCAGGGAGCTCGTTTGGTGAGCTATCAAACTTTGGTTTTGACCGTACTCATTCCGAGAGCAAACCCGTGTCAAGCAGTAGAACGATACAGCGATGATGTAAACGTCTATACTTCATTACCCAGTTTATTAACAATATAATTCAGCGCACAAGCTTTCTACTAAATAAATAATTGAGAGAAAATACTGTCATTAGCAAAACAATTTAAAATTTATGTTATTTATTTAATTGATAAGAATTTTATGTCATTAACAGAAATGACTATACTTTTGGCGTAATAAAGATAAAAGCAATATGGATACCTTTGTACTCTGTAGATACGTGTAGAAAATAAAAATCCCTTTAAACACACCTACGTAAGAATCTCACATTGGAATTATAAAGAAAGAGTAAATAAATACCCCAATGAACGACTTTACATTCAATATGAGTCTACTTAAAATTACTTGATTACGTTCGAAAATAGAACGTTAATTTGAAAAAGCCCCACGATAAATAATTTCCCGTTAAAAGATTTGCTCGAGTAAGCCTTTGAACACCCACCTCCCCGAATCAGGCGCTGCGATATTAGGGACCCACTCTTATAATGAGAATATTGCTTCCAAAGGGGACGGGATCAAACAATTCCGTTTTACGCTGTTATACATAGCGAATAGGTAGCCATTTAAAGAAATAACCTTTTGTGATGTCATTACTTTAAAATACACCTTCACAACCACCCGCCATATATAAATTATAAAATGTACAAACTGAGGCACTGATAATATACCTCTATTTTTATAATAATTGTATTACGTTACTAGATAATTAACGCAACTTCACGCCTGTAATCCTCGAAGAGGTAGGCAGAAGAAGGCAAAACACTCCCACGTTTCACCGATTACGTTTACGTCCCACTATGTAATAGGTGGTGATCCTATTGCCATGCAATTTAAAAATTAAAAAAAAAAGGAAACGAACTACAATAAAATCACTCTTTGCTCTGTACTTTACTTAATAAAGCCCAGTAGAAAGCAACTAAGTCCTAACCTATGCCATAACCTTAGATACGAAATTATATAAACATTTACGCCAATTGTAATATACAGCGTGTATACAGGCTGAACGGCTATTCAACGCGCAGGGTGATTCATTTCAGTTAACTTCGCCGCGCCGCGCCTTGCGCTATTCAACGCTACCGTCGATACAGTCGCTACGAAACGACCCCAGCGTCTAAAAGGTATTATGTATAATTAGCTATCGAAGAACGAGTACGCCAATCCTCACTTGGCCAGACTTATACACTAAGCTCTTAGCCTCTCATTTGAGAAGGAACCCGGTAGGTACAACAGCGTGAAGATAAACGGGTTGGTATTTATGACGATAATTGAAGAGCCAACGGTAAGCTGACTATTTACATAACATCACACCAATGTTTCGCCGAAGGAGTAGTCAGGGGACTAAGCAACAATTTTATACGCACCATCACGGAATAGGGGGCGATGCTTATGTTTGACGATTTACTTAGACGGGAGTACTAATGAATTTCGAAAATAAAGTTTTTGTCGTACAAATACAACGTGAAACGACAAAATAAGCACAAGCCTTACTCATTTATATTAATTCACAATGAAACACGCGAATTCGACGACGAAACTCGTCAAGGTTTAAACCAAAATACATCTTTATTAGCCGCGTCCACAAAAGTTTTGATATCCGAGCACGTGTGAGTTTCCATTAAAATTCCGAGAGTTTCGCATACAAAATTCACAGTGACATCATGAAGATTGATGAGCATTGATTACATTTATATCTGAGATTACTTGCATTCATTTTAAAATTACCACCACTACCGTCACCATAGACTCACCACCTATACCATTACGAAACATAAACATAGCCGTATGGAAAGTGAGAGTATATTATACTCCTTGGCCTACCTCTTGGAGGAATACAGGCGTGATTTTACGTTTGAACATTAATTTGATAATTACGAGCAGAATATTATAAATATTAGTACAATAATAAAATTAAGATGAGCGTGGTAAGCTACACTACATAAAGCGATTGTTGAAAACACTTTATAAACCCGATGTAATTATCGCGAAGATAAGACAAGCTTCAATTTAGATTGCTCGTATAATTAGTGTTACATTGTAAACTATAATTATACGCTGATCATTAATAATAAAATAATGAGAAACCTAAGGCTGTTCGCACACGACGCGAATCGACACTATATTTGGGTGAGTCGAGAAAAATGTGGTAAATGTTACGAACGGTTTCAAAGTAAAAAATATAGCATAGCTACACTTATTATTTTATAATTACGCCAGGTCCCTCACGGGGTAGACAAAGAGCAACAAATGCCAAGTGATAAAATAACACCGCGGATAAACAACACAAATAATACGATGAATAACAATACGATATACAACGCAAATGTGGAGAGACGCAGGTGCCGAGGGAGGCCAAGACTCACCTATCTAGATGGAATAGGCCAAA
>DWEI01000902.1:0-18688 GCA_018245875.1 Mysoria ambigua | reverse complement strand
TTAATAAATAGTAAATTTATACCTTTTGATAATAATACGTAGCTTTTGCTTAACTGTAAGTAACTATTAAGGTCGTAGTGAATATTTCACGACTTTCGTGTCGCCGTGGGATATTGCTTTTCATTAAAAAGAAGTAACTTTATGAAATCGGCTTAATATTGGCTATTCAATACGTTTAATCCAAAGAGATGTGCTGGCGGCGCCTGTTTGTTACACTTTATGCCACTAATGAAATTTTTGGTTGTATTTTATGCCACTAATGAAATTACTTCGAAGTGCTCATAACCTAGATTCGGTACGCATGTCAAACGGTAATGTTCGGAGACGTTAAATATTGACAGATGCGATCCGTCATCAATTAAATGACCGTTTAAACCTAAATATTCTTAGTTGGACATATATTTCTGATACGGTACAATTGTCTAAATACATGTATCGGTAATCTTTGCTAAGCAAGTCCGTCTGAGATCGGATGTAAGACGGTTCTGGGTCATAGTTGCCATCTATCTGTTGCATATCTGTTTGTTGCGTCTATGACACGTAAAATAAACTCATTAATACATACATGTGTTCACGCTACGCAACTAATGGGTAGGCATAGTGCACCGAGTGCCAGATATAAAATAAAATTATACATAAAATATACAATATTACTGTAAAATAAATTCTGAAAAAATCTTTAAAAATCCCATTGTTCGACTTCCAGTAAAATAAATATCATCACATTAATCTTTTATATTTCAATGATTATGTTTCAATGAAGCAAATGCCAAAATAAAACCTTTTTGTTAACGTGGACGTGACTGAAATTCAGTTGATTTTCAGTTGTCCGATAGAAAAACTAAATTCACTCCAGGTCAGAGGTCATCAAGTATTCCACTCAGTAGCGGGTTTGAATAGGCGTTTTCGCACAACAATCGGTGTTATAAAGGGGAATTAGTATGCTTTTTAACCGCTAAAGCTTTGATTATAACCTACTTTAGAACATAGTCGATATTAATTGACTCGATTATGGACCATAATAGCTTGTTTATACTTTTTTATACTGTTAGTCGTTAGTCCAGTGGTTGCAAGCGTCGCTGGTTATCACAAGGATCTGGGTTTGGTCGCTGGGTCGGGCAAGGTATTGTTGAAATTCACTCGAAATTCCTGGTAGTAGAAAGAAGAATGGAAAATGATTTGTTCTAGTACTAGTCTAGTAAATATACTTATCCCCTTATCCATAGTTGGACATATAACGTTACTGGTGAAACGTAGTTTCTCTGCCTACCCTATCGGGGCAATGGAGGCGTGATGTTATGTTCGTTTGAAAGAAATAACTTCAGAGTGGCAATTCTATTTAAAACAAAATTGTCAAAGTGAAACTCGAAGGTAATTTGTGCGTCATTCAGAGGAAGACCTCTGATTCGTTTAATATTTTCACGAGTTGAGACACGAAATAAACATAAAAACTGATTTTCTAAGGTCAAACGAACGTTGGTTTTTGTAAAAAGCGCGAGCGAAATTAGCAAAACGGGTTGCTGAAATAAGAGAATAACTTAGAATGTTAAGAAAAATTACGAAGAAAATATCCCTCAGTATTGCGCATCGATTGTTAAATCGTTAGATTTGACATCAATCTAATTTACGAATGCGCCGATATCTCGCCGCCTTGCTGATGCTTACGCAGCTGTTTTTACATTCAATTTGCATCATGTGTCGTATTGTCACGTTCTAATTGATTTTAATATTATTCAACTCTCGTTTAACACGTCATACGGGGTTTGTTGAAAGAGAATTTATATAATAACTGAGCAATCTGACCTATGTATACTTGTGAAAATATCGCACTCATGCATATAATGTACTGTGCACACACACACACACACACACACACACATGTGCACTGTTAGGGTATGTTTATTAAAATATAGCAAATTATATTTTTGTTCACTTGGCAATAAAATAGAGAGAAAGCAATAACTATAAGTAAAACATTTTTTTTCTGTCATTACGTCGAACAATCCCGGATGCGATTTAATATTAGGAATCGTTTTTCATGCGTAAACGGAAGTGGCTTAAGTAATCGCAGGATTATTAAGAAACCTACTTATTTAGTACTACGTGTTATCAGACCTCGTTCATAATTAGTAACAATATGTTAAGTTCATGTGTACTTAATATAAAGTGTAATAATGATGAACGACCGTATAAAAAAAATATACTGACATTATTAGTACTTTTTATTCGGTTACTTGTGACTTTTATTCAGTTATTGTGTTAAAATGTAATAATGATTAACGACCGTATGAAAAATTTACACTGACACTATTAATACTTTTTACTGTTACTTGTGACTAACGTTTCTTCAATGTAAGTCACTTCATTTAAAAAAGTATATATTTTGTTCTTAAAGCGTATTCTAGGTAGATCGAAGATTTACTTAATGCCCTTAGTGGCATCACGTTGCTACACGCCCTGGCTACATATTTAATGAACCCGGAGCTTCTCCCACGGACACGTCTGACGACTTGAACTATTGGGGTATAGGGGGTCTGGGTATTGATTTATTTAAATGTTCCCTTTCACACCCCGTCCTAATCGTTTTGTTCAGCCACACATGTAATTATAGTAATATCGCTAGGTTTTCTTCCACATTTTGCACCTTCTTTTTAAAACTCACTAAAAGAAAATTCCCGTTTAACGTTCTCATAAACCTATTTTATCGTTCGACTGTCTAGACATGGCTCTCCTCTAGAGTAAGAAGGGTTGCGGGCGCAGTTTTCCATCCCGGCGAAATGCGAATTGGCAGACGCAACACGTCCTAAATATAATTATTGGCACTTTCTCGGATTTCTCCACGATATGATCCTTCATAGCAAGTGATCCTAAGCAAGTAGTAAGTGATCTTAAAACATAATTTCTCGGTGCTGGAGGTACAGGATCAATATTCGAAGACCATATAAGCAACAAGACCATATACGCAATGTCAGTGTCACATTCAAATCTCTAGATTCCCACTGTTTGATTAAATTCGGTGACCATTAACATGTAATTATGGTGAAATAATTCGATTCGGTCTAGAAAATAGTGAGCATCGAATATTTCTTTCCCCCGGAATGGCGTGCCTGAGCCGACCGCGATAAATTATCCATTGTCGAGCTTCGAACTCAACAAGAGCCGTTTTTGTTCAATTCTTCGTCTCGTCGTCAATGGGAAATTTATCGCCCTTTCTGGTGAATTCAAATATGGCCGATTATATCGGACAAGTTAAATGCCCCTCGCACAGACGTGGCAATGGTAATTTTTACCTTTATTTTTTCCAATCGAGGAATTTTATTTTAGCGCTTTACGTCTTCTATATGTTACTGAATTATAAAGAACATTACAAACCAGGCTGATATATTTATGAGAGTTTCTGCTTTATACAAATTTACTATGTTTACAAAGTATTTGAAGTGTTATGAATATTAACCAAAAAGTTACAAAATTATCCGAGACGCGCTATAATATAATGAAGGAACACAATTCCAACACTTATTCTTGCTTTGTTCTTAGTACAATAAACAGGTCGCAGATTGTAGTGGTCTCGTTGTTGTCTTAAAAACTGTTAACTCCGCTGCCTTTGGAAATTAAAAATACGAGCGACCAACTCATTATACATAATTATTATTCTCGATACGAATGTACGAAGAATTGGAATAAATGTAACCTGAATAACATTGTATAAAATTTAGTATGAAATGATATATTACAGTTTACATAATGTTCTCGAACGTACCGCGTAGCAGAAGTATGTAAAGCCTGACCGGTTTCAGCGAGGCCTTTGTCGCACGGCTATTGGAAATCAAAGCAAGTTTCCTATTGATCCCTTGAAAGGGTCCGCTGCCAGTTGTAGAAACTCCTAAGCGGTGACCGTAATCTTTCGGACGCTCTGCTACTAACATGTTAGTGAGATCCGACGGTTGACCTCGCACGTTTCTCCAATTCATTGCTTATTGGTTTTAACAATGACGCCGTTATATTCGCTAGTATGGATTTCTTTCAAACGTATTTATATTAGTTTCATATCGTATCGAATATTACTGAATAATACTTATATTTAAATCTAACATTTCTCTTCCATATTATAATACGAATAATGGACAGTTTTGTATGAGACGGATAAGTATTTTATTTGTACACTTCTGTGCGTGTCGAACGAAATTATCTTGACAGTGAGCAAATAATGCGAGAGATTGAGGGGGGGAAAGGGGGGGGGGGTTACGGGACGGTGGAGTTGTACACAAATATCTGGAGCCTCGGCGCCTAATTTGTTAATGCCGGGATGACGTGTCGAAAAGCGGTCACCACGAGTGCCCAATTTGTCAATTTCGCATTTCTCCGTACGCACTAAATGAGCTGTCAGCACCAGTAATCACTTCATTGTCAACTGTCGTCTCTTATATATCAATACAAGCGGGTGTCAGTGGGGCGAGGCGGTCGTAATGGATGTGACTATGATTGGTTCATTGATACGTTCACTTAATAATAAATTATTATTGTATATTTCGTGTTCTCTGCCTACCTCGTTTGGAGTCCCGGCGCGTAGATATGTATGCACTTAATATTCAAAGCTTAAGGTACACGAATTGATTTTCTTACGTTGGCTGATAAACGGTGAAAAGTCTTGGTACTTGGTATGAGGATGGTGTTAATTGTAGGAGCACATCTGGTCTGTAAGACCAGATATATTTAGCAATCGATGTCCACTGATAATCTCGCTAGGGACTTGGCGTGATTATTCTAATATTATATTTCGCCAACAACAATATACTTACGCTATATCACCTAAATATTTTGGTCTTTGCCGTTATTTCCCCACAAGTGTTTCCGCACTTTTATAGTACCGTAAATTTTCTGTATTGAAGTTGGTGATAGTTTCTCAGAATGTTATCGCTTGCATCGTGCAATCTACTCTGATATATGACATAGCTACAGAAAATTTACTTCTGTCTCTGATCCAAACGATAAATTCTATCGACTTAACAAGACGTCCCCTATATATGTGATAAATTAAAAAGTGCTTTATATGTTATATTGTTTAATTCTTACTAGTATGAAATATATTTTATATCTATAAGTTATATACGAACGTTACACTACGCCAGTACTCCCTGAAGAAATAGGCAGATTAGTATAGCACATTCCCACGTCAAACCATTTACGTTAAACTTGCTAAAAAGGAATAGTGCGACATGTAATAATAACATTATATTTGGCTAAGATATTTACCGTATCCAATTTCCGCCATGATGAATTCTAAGATACAAAGCACCGTATACATTGTTCCCGGCTAACATTATTGCTGAAACGCTTAGTAATCTGAAAATAATGTAACATAAATTATAGATAAGCTATCGCTGACATAAGGCGGGAACAGCGTCTGAGGAAAAACATTCATTTATATACGTTCCTTCCATGTGGCCCGAAGACAAAAGGTTCTCTGTTTCGCCACAAATGGTCGCGTGTTATAAGTATTCATATTAAGAATAACATTTTCTTATATCACATATGATGAGAGGCGAGCGCGACGCGGGGCGCGACAGAGGAGGCCGTGCTATTTTACATATTAAAGACACCAATCTAAGCTCACCGGCCACCGGCTTTCATTACTTCAACCTCTAAACGCTAAAGCCCGAGAGAATCCAACACGAAGCCAGATTAATTACGGTCGGGGGAGTTTTTCGCTCGGCCAACACTCGACAACTAAAACAAAAGTAAACTTACACTCATCTTCAAGACCCCTGAAATATCTTTCCCGTTCAGCGAACGACAAACGAACGTTTAGATTCTTGTACATCATGCGAATTTAATGACACGCTTTTTGTTCTATATAATCCTTTCGCGACAAATCTAATTTGGCTGCGGCTTGAATGTTTAATTAAAAGTGGAGCGTATTTTTTAAAACCGTCCCAGATTGAAAGTAAGAGTGGTGTACGGTGCTTTTGTTTCATTCGTACTGATGACTTTTGCTTTTCTTTCAAAGCGGAGTTAACTATTGTGGTTTCACTAAGGAGCCCTACATGTACGTAAGTATATAAGTGGGTAGTATATGGTTAATGTACTATTTTACAAGGCGTACAGTAATAATCTGCGTGTTTATTATCTCGAAATACACTTAGCTATTAATTAATCATTATCAATATGTAATCAGTCTATCGAATGAATAGAGCGATTGAGATTTAGTTATGCGGCGACAACAAATGAACAGCAATTACACATAGTTATAAGCGGTATAAACATAAGATAGTTAATTATTTAATTAGCATTGGCATATAATAATACCTGGGAATAGCCTCACTACCTATTCTATAGTGCGACGTAAACGTAACTGGTGAATCGTGGGAACATCCTGCATCTCTCTGCCTACCCCTTTTGGGATTGCAGACGTGAGGTTACGTTTTATAATAATACCTATCTGGTAAATATGCATAACCCACTAGGAATTTGAAGAAGGAGTGCGGAGTTTGAACTTGTGCCAAGAGACTTGGGATAACGTAGCTATTTAAACGAGTGTACTACCATTATTCTGCCTACCCCTCCGTGGTCATACAAGTGTAATGTAATAGACGTATAAATATCTTAAATACCTCCACACCCCCATCTGGCAGACATTACATTGTATTTAAATGAACAACAGTATTATTGTTGCGATTAAGAATTTTCCAAAATTAAATGCTAACTTCAAACTATTGTATATGTTTGGAAAAACCCAAGAACAGCGTTTTCTTTTCCACGAAACAAAGCAATATACGATACACGCCCGCCATCTCGTACTAATTAATGTCCGACCACTTGCTCTGGGAAATAAGAAAAAGCTGCAATTCAAAACGAGGCAAAACGTTCCGCTTTCATAAAAGATGGATATTTTTTTTATATTTGATACTAAAATTTGTGTTCTGTATGTTTTTGATTAACGTTACGAGGAACTGTATTGAAATTTTAGTTCCGTGTTCTTTTAAGCAGAAATGTACATAGCTATAAAATTTTAAATATTCCTGTTAATTTTTTTTTTTTTACTTTATTCCCCGAATGGCCAGACTGGCGAGTTCAGTGAGTACACACTAGTACAATTCACATGTCGTTCGCTACGAGCCACCGTGGAAGTCACACCGTGAATCCACACTGTATTACTAGGGATTGTTAGTTCGAAGAACCCGATAGTGCCCGACTTGGGTATCGAACCTAGAACCTCTCGATGGACAATCACGCTTGCATTACACTCGGCCAGCGAGGCAAACATGTCAAAAAGAACCGTCTTCAATAGATAAAAATGTAACGTTGATTATACAAAATCAAAATTGTGATAGTTTATGAATAGTGTTACATTGATAATGAAAAGTCGTTGTCATTTGTTTATTATTGTTCATAAATGGATACAAAAATATCAGAGCGGCCACTGTCGTTGTTCTTGGCGTTGCACGCTCCGTGGAGCTTTATAGCGAACACGCGACGATAAATATGTAGTTGCTCCCTGGAACTATTTCTCTGTTCGTTCTGTTTCGTTCTGTTACCAGTCATAGACTTGCGGTACTATTTTTTTAGCGAACAGACCGATCGAGCAGGACCCGTGGGCATCTGAAGCGACTGTAGAAATGTGTCCGTTAGTATCGGTGGCTTAATTTGAATTTTATCGATGTATAACGTTTACGAATACGTTTTGATAGAATCATGATATCATGTATAAGCCACATGGGAGTAACATAGTCATGAAAATTAAAAATCTTAATAATATAACTATTCGAGTTCAAAGTTATTGGCAAAGGAAACAATGGAACTCATTCAGTAATGAATATTCTGGAACGGAACTATCATCTGGCCCATCAGAGAATAGAATAAATAAAAGTTTTAATAACAATTATAATATCCTTAGTCATATTGAGGTGTTTTCAAAAGTCACTACAGTGCTTAGACGGAAATAATTATCTAAACTAAAACGGAATTGAAAAACATGGATGACGCGATTTTTACTCATGCATCCAATTACGCAACATCCTCTGTTTTAATCGCGGCGTGCCATAGTTCGGAAACAAAATCTGAGAGATGATTATCACAGTGAAATATCTGTCCTAAAGTATTATTATATTCTATGGAAAATTCTGAAATTCGGGACACATTTTTATGCCGCAAATTACATACGTGAAGAACGCAGCCTTTGACCGAAAACAAGCGACGTCATTGGTGTACGTGCGCGCACAGTAAGTTTATAAAATTCAATTTCAATGAAAATAAATTTAATTAATGACTGTAATCCATTTAGGACTGATATAATTACATGCATTACAATTAAAATATTGAAGTATAAATCAACACAGCGGCACACATTTCGAAATGCAACATTAATATAAAATATTCGCGGAATATGAAAATCTTTATGTACATTTTTTGGACGAGACGACGAAATATAATTGGCGTGCTGCTTAATATTATGCAAAACATCGGAATATATAAATGAAGCTTGCCATCGGTCATTAATTATGATGCTGGAAGCTTAGTCACTTTTTGGGGTCCATTGATTCCTGTCAAGAGTACAAATACGGCGGGAATTGTCGGTTTTATCTTCGCCACGCAGGGAGGGCACGGTGAGGCTGTTAAGTATAAAAGCCATTGAGAAAGCTCATCGGAGTTTGTCATCGCTCCCGGACTGGAGTGAGGGCAGGCTTGTCGCCTTCGCGACGAGAGAGTCCTATACATAAATCATATCGCACCTTTAAAATGCTCGTTTTTCAAGCCGTTTTATTTATTTCCTCGCGTTTCACAAGTGTGTCCCCTTTCAGCTTTTATATTTGACCGATATCCGCTTTAAGTGGCAAGATCACGAGATTTTCCGTTTAGTAATGAGTGCAATTGAAAACATTTGTAGTTGAATCACAGAGAGCACATTCAAGATACAAATGTCTGATGGTAATTGTGGTCTGCATGGAGTTCAATAAAATCGTATTGAAGCTCTTTGTTTAGACATCTTTAAAGTCCAACCCTGTGATGTCAGCTGGTTTAATTAAAACATTATCTTTGAAACGCAATTCTACATAAAACAATAAGGTGGTTGAATAAAATCACGTGTTCTTGTACCATACGCGTACCGGGGTTCGACCTCCGCGACGCTTTGTTAGCGGCTCTTTCAAGCTGCGCCACTCCAGACGATCCGGCCTTATTTGTATTTTGTTCACGAACTTGCCCAATATATTATGTTGGACGAGTGCCTACATATGTGGAAAAAAACTGATTTAAGAATCCAATTCTACAGCCGCATATGAAAGCCGAAATAAAATTTTGTACCGCCTACTCGCGGCCTTCCACTTATGAGAGCGTAAACGTTATATTACTTATTGTACGGTTCACTAGCGTTTTGACCAAAAGGGTTTTGTTTATTATACTTTTTACCCTGGATTCGGCCAAATGGTAAATTTACTGTATAATGCCAAAATTATATTTACAAATGTTATGGTTTCTCGCATGCATGTTTTAGGTGTTCTTTTTGCCGTGAAATTGTGTCATGGTTTGGAATATAAATTACCCATCATCAGCCTCTTGTTGTCATTATTTTAAATGATAATCAATATATTTTGAGTTCCTCTCGCAATAAGAAGGGTTAAGGCTATACTGGGCTAGTGACAGAAACAAATAACCTATAAAAAATCTAAATCATCCATCAAGCGGAATGAATGACAATCGGCGTCTATTGTTTCCATGATACTCTTAGATAATTTTTTTATTGTTGTTCATTTACTTTTAAAATATACCATAGTTACATCAACTACTGATAAAAAGTATGCTTGTTTGTGATTTTGAAGTTTTTAATATAATTTAAATAATATTAATCGTATTTTAGTCCAGTTCTGTTAAGGTCAGAAAATTCTCACATCTATTGATTAGTCCCATAAAACACAAAAATAGTAAATAAATTGAAATAATAATAATAATAATTGTTGTTATTACAAAATGACTATACGATGACCCATTTAGCACAACACAAACACACAACAGTAGATAATCTGATAGATTCACTTTTACACTTTATCTCGTTCTTTTGGTATTCACTATCCGATTGCTATTTGATAAATGCATAGACATCTTCGCATAACGTTGAGTCATTCAATACACAGTTTATAAATTGTTATAAAAGTTTTAAACAAAGCAATGGAAGATTTTATCCAAACTAACTTCGCTGGCTCAGCCACTCGGGGCGAACTGCTTCCGGTATCTAGACACTTCTCTTGTTTTTGATCAGATTATAGTAGAAACTATGTGCTACTGTATTAATATAACAGCTTTGCAAAACTATCTGCATTGGGTAAAGGCTTGGTATTCTTGATCGTCGATAGATTTTAATCGGCGGCAATTTCATTTCTTCTTCGCATGACTATGCAACAATTGGAACTATTTATTTCATTGCTTCGTGGGTCATGTTGGTTGCAATCGCGACTTTCAATGGAGACTATGAAAAAATTTGATTCTTAAATTGTATTTTTGGATTGGTAGGATTTTAAAAGGCTTCTTTAGGTTACATTTGATGAGGTAAGAAAACTGAACGTCTATTGGTAATTAACAATGTTTGCGTTTTAGTATTCTCGGGCGATGGACCGACACATGGTAATATGCGAGCATATATGAGCAACGTCAGATAATGGTATTGGATATAAAGTGTTATGGGCTACCATGCAATTTTTACATTTAGTAAAAATTAAAATAGCGACCGCAGTAAAAATTCGGCTTAACAGCGCATGCAGCAAAAACCGCGACATTAAGACGATTACTAGAGCTGCAAGCAACATTGCGTTGCTAATATACAGTCGACTTGCACGTTAGCTGTTGCATCTGCGGTTTAAATAACAATACCATCTGCCTCCATTTGTTCCACTCTGTTTGGAGCGCCTAAAACCTTGCATTTCCTGAAAATGGAAGGAGATATAGAAGCGATTGCTCCGAAGTATTTCGAAATACAATTGCCTAACGGTACGCTTGCTCTAGTGTCAGAAACATTGTACGTGTACAATACACTTTCACAAATTGTACAATTTAAACATTTATTCTACAAGTGATGGTTATATATTTATTGAAGGACGAGTTTGTATTCTAGTTAACAGGTAAATTGTAATTGATTAAAATAATCGTACGTTTTTTGAACTGTGCTGGATAATCTGGCAACAAAATGAAAAGCAATAAATATTCTTGTGGGTTCTGTGTTAGGTGGTGAAACAGTGAAGTATCACCTAGTAGTTGTAAATATGCGGACGGCGAGGGAGGATATACGAGCACGTCAGCTTTGCTTGTAAATGTGTGTTTAACATTTTTGCAGTGTGGCGCGCGTCCCGCGTTTGTCGATCGGCTCGCGCAAACAAAAGACACAATTTGCATTTTAACTAACTGATAACTGGGCCAGTACGGCTATCGTGTCTCTAATTCTTCTAAATTCTATTCGGCCCCGTTTTATATAAACAACGATGCCTTTTTCCTTGTTTTGTTTAAATTAACTTTATACCCACCCTCTTTGTCACGTTTCAATGAAATATAAATTGATAACTTTAATATAAAATTCTTAATAATTGTGTATTAGATATATGTTAAGCCGTAAAGCAAATACAGTGTGCACTGAAGTACATAAATAGGGTATTAATTTAAGTAGACTTTAATGGTAATCTCTTGGATTTAAGCCATAATATCCTCTTCCTATCCTGCTGTATATCAGAAACATCTCGAATAAATCAAGGCGCAAAGCCTGCATTTATTTCGAGGGATAAATTAAAAAAGTTACAACAATTACGAATGAGTTATTATCCAATGCCCCTCTTCTGGTTTCAAGGGAATATATTAAACGAAATTGTTCTCCATATATATGTATGTATATATATTGAAAAATATTTCTAAAAAAACTTTACTAATCTGGCCATATTACGTAGGCCGGTAAACATTATTAAACATCGAGAATCAACATTTCATTCTATACACCGTACTGTATGTAATTCAATTAAATAGCTACAGATCCTGTTCGACGTTCAAATTTTGGTTTTGGGGTGCCTATGTATCAAAACCTAACCAGTCACAGCGCATTGCGAGCGCAGTGGTTTACGGGCGCTAATTCCGGGCCGCGTACACACATAAAGTGCAAAATCATTATGTCATCTGCCAGCGTAAATCGGTTATCGTTTGATTTGTCCTCGCTTCCGAATTGCGCCGTAGCTGTGTTATTCGTATTCAGTTTGAATATTATTAAACTCCGATGTTGACCGCTATTAAAGCAAGCAAATACTGCGTATACACGTTTGATATTTTCAAATTCATATCTACTGTTTGTGAGTTGGGTGTGTATAAAATGTCTCCATCTCTTTTCGTGTTAAGAAGTATATATGTACCTACTGAGATCATGTTATTGGAACGTGAGACTCTCAATTGCCAATCGATAGTCTATTAAATATAAGATTATAGACGATTATAATTGTTCTTATCGTTATACTGTCACGCAAGTCTCCCACGAATTAGGCAGTGATTATAGACACTTTTTACTTTACTAACCTGACATTACATTTCCTAAACTGTATTTAATTGTCCAAAAATGTATGAAAAGTTTTATGAATGTGGAGGAGACGCGGCAGGTCTGTAAGGATAGAGATATTTCGCACTTTGTGCTCTCTGCCTACCCCGCGAGGGAGTTGGCGTGAATATATGTAGTCATGTTGAATGATGGAAATTGAGAACTACACTCCTTGATAAATCTAATAGATTACTATCAAGAGCAATACAAAACCTTATTTTTTGTGCGTAGCTACGAAGTATTTTATCGAGCGTCGCAACGAATAGATATCTCGCACAAGTTTCGTTCAAGTGTTCACAACGGAGTTGTATATCCCCGAGGACGCTTGAGTCCGTTGTTGGGTACGGCTACCTACGCTTCATCTGACCTCAAATCTATTATAACTTATTTTATTTATTCTATTCATTAAAATGTTTGGACATTTCATTGATATCGCAATATTAGCAATTTATTTTATTACATATCCAATATGTTAATACGTGTAAATGCTGCAGTACATTTCTTCATGTAACGTTTACTGAATGGTCTCGCTCGAAGTTCTTTATTTCTACGTAAGTTTAAGTGTTCACGCAAGTTCAAAAGTGCAAACTGAATCTATCGATAAATGCGGTTTAAAAATCCAACTGAAACATACTATAAATAGTGTTATCAAGCTGTGTCGTTTTAGTTTAATCGATCGTGACTATATTAATATCGCGGCGGCGGAGCGGGCGGCAAGGGATGGTCGTGGTGGTCGTGGCCGGTGGTCGTGTGGACAGAGCGCGTGAGAATGTGACCCATGGCTAACTCGCCGGACTTCGGAATCCTTGCAGCCAGCCTCCTGCGGCTTATCATTGGTGAGTTGGTCACTGTTATCACATGCTATAATTAGTAGTATCATTATGTCCTCAAGCCTGGTTTCCTACGGGGTAGTCACGGATTAGGGGCTGGAAAATATATCTTTACAAATCGGCACGGCTCAAATCAACCAGAATGTGAAATATTATTTTAAAATTGTTTGCATATCATTATTTGTTTTGATCGGCTGCGTTTCTTTTGATTTTTTTAAAATCTAAGTCTTCGTCTCTGCTATCGGGGATTTCTTTACCCATTCTACATAGACATTGGTTTCATATAGCGCTTGAAAAATTGTCTCGTTCGTTTAAAATTTTTCCTGCATTGTTCAATCGACACGTTAATCAGTTTGCACAACAGTTCTTACACATCGTTAAAACTTCTGTTACTGGAATGGTTTAAAGTTCAAACAGGACGCGACGGTTTGTTCACTAACTCGTCCTGCCGCTAACTAACCCGCATCACTCTGTTGACGTACAGAGGGGGACGGTGGTGTATAGTGACACAAAACGTGACATCACGCCGTAATCCGCGAAGGTATAGGCAGAAGTGGTGAGCCTATGCCCGTACACAGGGCACATATCCACACTTCGAGCCCCTACTAGACAGTCTATGTTAGAAAAATTTAATAATGCCTGACCCGGGGTTTGAACCTAGGACATCTCGTTCAGCAGTCGCGCTTGCATATAACACGACCAGCGATGCAGAATAATAATAATATAATGAAACATAATTGTATATCTTCCTACCTTATAGTAATATAATAATATTGAAATAATGATGTAGTGTGTCGTGATAAATAATATGCGACGTAATGGTGTTCAAGTTTAATTAATGCAAAATATTTTATCAAATATCATGTCCATTGAGATGACACATCGTGAATTTTTTCTGATGACTCTCAAAAACATTCACTCCCAAGTGCAATTTTCATTTTATTTGCTCGGAAATGTTTTTTATGATGGCCTTTGTTGGAAAAATGGACGATTATTTATTGGATTTGTATGCATAAAAATATAGTATGAAATAAAAATCATGAAACATAAGATACTTATAAACATAGTGCACGAAAATGCACATACATCGTTATTAACAATACACTGACATTTCTACACACATTTATATTCAGATACTGACATGCACACTCACGTAACCTACATACACGCCCACGCCCACGCACACGCCCATGCTCATGCCCATGCCTACGCCCACGCCCACGCCCACGCCCACGGCCACGCCCACGCCCACGTACACGCACCCAATCTGTTCGTCTACAATAATTATAGTATATAGTAATTTAGGAACGTCAAATAATTTTATTGTGTTGTTTTGAAAACTCATAAAACCTAAGAAACAAACGGGGTTCCTTCCCCATAATAGGAGAAATATGAAATGGTTCCGATAAATAAAGTTTATCACGCGACATGAACGATAAACAACCATAATTTACATCCTCCATAAGTATTTACGGGCTTTTAATGTAATTAACAGCTCTCAGACGAGGCCGCGCGGACACAATCTGAATAAAATTTAACTCTTCACACTGCGTCTCGTTATTGGCTACATTTATTATGCGGCGCAAGTTAATATTTGAGCGATATGCGTTGCATAATACATGACCGACATTATTTATTGAGTCGTTCGTCATGATTATTGTTGTCACTGTAGTAAAGATCTGTGAAATGGGTATTATTTTTGCGTATTGAATTACTGGCGCGCTGCTATGGGCAGACGCGTCCTTCTGTGTTTGTTCTAACACTCGTTTATGTAGAGATACGTATATGCTTTCGAGCGATTAAAATATAACATCAGACGTTAATGGATACAGTGTAGGACGGTGAACATTCATAATGTAGAGCATGCAAAATAATATGAGAAACGTGACTCTACCACATTCCTCAGCTTACCCGTTCGGCGATTACAGGCGTGATGTTACGTTTATTTTAGAATGAAATAGACTACGCAAGACATAAGAAACTCTCCGCCACAGGAACACAGACATTCACGCTAGTTTTAACTTGACATACTTCACTTTGAGGACAAAGCGATGAGTTACTCAGAAAGTAACCAACATTATGAGTAGGTGATTCTCTACTTAGAGTTTAGGCGCTCATTAAGTCGCGATTATGTTAATATTGTCTACGATACGTTATTTCGCATCAAATTAGTTCCCTGTGAACCTAACGCTGCGGTCACAGCCTTGCGTACAGCGGAGAGAGAAGTTGCACTGTTTCAAGCTTGCGTTCCTCTAGCCTGGATACCAGCAAAATTGTATTCGTGAACGCCAAATTTTGTAACAAAAAATGTATTACATTACGTAGTATGGAGAAGCTTAATAATATATCACTGCTCCGTGTACGATAGACCGAAGCTCAGCGCAGCTCAGCCCACGGCGAGCATAATATTTTAAAAGCATTGTCCCGAAACTAGTCTCAAACAAGATTATTAGCTTGCGATTGTATATAAAGCTTAGAGGTCACTGCGATTTGTAAATTAAAGACAATTACAGCCTATTTTAAGAAAGCTTAAGTTTCATTTTATTTGTGAATGTTCATTGTTAGTTTTTAACACCCTTTTATTGGATACCATCATCCCCTATTCCATGAAAAGTATGTATATAAGGAGAAACGAATGTAGAAGTACTACACCTATAGTACTCTGTTCGTCGCTTCGAGAATGTACAGGCGAGATGTTATGTCGTTTTGGTATTTGATAGTAATGTTAATTTTCGTAGCAAAACATATATTTTAGGGCTGCTTTTATATCTCAAAACTCCGACCGCCGCGGTCTGAATAGCTCAAAACAGTTGCTCAAAGTTAATACTTTAAACCGTAAGTTCCGAAATTTAATGGCGTACGATATTAAAGACCTACACGTAATAATATTTCCTATTTAATCGCAAAATCGCATCATCGAACCATTATTAAAATTAATATGATATTATTATTATTTATTTACTGGTGAAACGTGCATTATATTGCTCTGACTACCCTTTCTGGAGAAAATACGTGCGTGATATCGTGTCTTATGTTAACCATTACGAATGTTGAGTATTGGAAACAAAATAAAAAAAAACTATGAGATATACCCATATAATAACTTGTTCTAATTTTGTGTCACGTCCTACATTGTCAATATGAATCATTGTCAAAACACGAAAATAGCAAATATTCGTAGAAAAGAATTATTACTTTCTTATTCAGACGTGTATAAATATAATAAATCGACGCTTTCTTTTGAGTATTATGTGCTGACATTGTTGAAAAACTTATGAGGCCGAATGACAAGTACGCAGAGATTTAGATGGCATAGGGGAGATCAAGATTCTATTTTATCGTTTTCGCTGTCCGCGGTTGGGAATTGTTGAGTTATGGCCAATATATGTATAATCCCAATGTATTTTATTGTTCTTATAAAAACTGGAATTAATTTTATTTATCTTTGATTACCTTATTATATGATTCATGCCCAGTGTATGCCGATAGGTTTGGCTTACCCTTTAAATACATTATTATTGCAAATGAAATAACTTAATATATCGTGAGAATTTATTACTGAAGACTTAAGTGATTAATTAATTGGAACACAATCGAAAGCCTATATTGGAATTAGAGGTCATAAGACTCTTAATGACATAACAATCACTTGAATCTTGATAAAATATCGCTAACTAATATGTTACCAGTTAAATGTCAGGACCAGAAATAACATACAAGGGGTGCTAGTTTTCTTTACTATGTGTTATAGATCATCAAAAAGTAACATCACCCTTGTGTGTCCCGAAGGGCTTGGATAATGTTAGCAGTGCAGTGCACTCCCATGTTTCACCAGTTAAATAATTAAATATGATCAAAGTGGGAGGGAGATTCCTTAAAGTGCCAACTCACACGTCGCACGTCACGAGACGCCGCGGCGCGGTGACTAGCTCGGCCGCTCCCGAGCAGCTACAGAAGGAACGGAAGCTGTTCCTTTGCTTTTACAAATTGTAATCAACCTAATGCTCCGTCTGTTGCGCGCAGTTTACAAATGGTCGCGCCCGCTTATGTTCAACTATATTTATGTTTAATTCCCCACTACGAACATTATGCTTTTTCCACGGCTTCCCGAGCTGTTAGTGCAAGCTGTGCTCTCCCTTCCGCATTATTTTTTGAAACGACTTCAAATTTGATTTTCATTTTTAATATTTTACAATGCCGCCGCGAAGCCATTAGGGAAGCGACGGTGCCCAGAGAGTAAGCTAATGTTGTAATACATAGTACGTTTTTATTATGTAGAAGAAAATGGGCCCGGAAATTGTTCTATTGAAGTTGATATTCTTCCATGAATTAACGTTATTTTATTCAAAGTACTACTTAAAGAAGCAGAGATAGCTTAGTGGTTTGAAATTTGATTTCTCCCTACTAAATCCCCTTCCTAATATATGCGATTTAACATTAAATATAATAAATATCACTTGCTATAACGGTCAAAATACATCGCGAGTAAACTTGCACACTTCTCATAAATATGTTCTCAGTAAAAAATATTTTCTCTTCGGCGTGTGAAGTCTGCCAACCCGCACTTGATTAGACTACACTAAGTAAGATTACTACAGCCTTAACCCATTTCATACAAAGGCGAACAGTATTCCAACAGTGGAATGATACTCACAAACAGGATCGAACGAAAAACATAAATCATTCTGGCTTAATATAGAAAAAAATAATAGCATTATCATGTACATATATAAGGGAACTATATGTATATAACTTTTACAATACAATTCAAATTCAATACAGCCGTGAAAAAATTCTACGGAATGGAACTGAAGTGTTCCGCGAAAGTTGTTCGCTTGTACGTGTAGTAAGTAACAATTGTGTTCAGGAGGAGTCCAGTGGGTTGATATCATTGTGTTATCCGAACGTGAAGGCCGCTTCGTCGGGCTTCTTTTTATTGTCATCAAATTGTGTCGCACGTGGTTCAAGTGTTTACGCACTATTATTATTCCACTAAGTTAACTTTTATGTTCTTCTCTGGATATAATAAGTACAAAACGGTACTTTGCCTCGTTGGTTGGGTTGGTGGTATTTGCGACTGCCGATCGGGAGTCCCCGTGTTCGATTCTCGAGTTTGACACTACAATTATTTTTATAATTTAGATTGTCTAGTAGGTAATGGTTATGAGTCTGGAGTGTTCTGCGTTCCTCTGCCACCTCTTCCGGAATTACAGGCGTTTAGTTACTTTACTGCCTCGTTGGTCGTGTTGGTTGCAGATGCGACTGCCGATCGAGAGGTCCCGGGTTCGATTCCCGGGTCGAACAC
>DWEI01000901.1:0-18689 GCA_018245875.1 Mysoria ambigua | reverse complement strand
CATAAGCGCAGTAACTTAAAGACAATAACTTAAGCACAGGAACATAAGCGCAGTAACTTAAAGACAATAACTTAAGCGCAGGAACATAAGCGCAGTAACTTAAAGACAATAACTTAAGCGCAGGAACATAAGCGCAGTAACTTAAAGACAATAACTTAAGCGCAGGAACATAAGCGCAGTAACTTAAGGTGGGTAACTTAGATCCAATAAATTAGGCGTATAAACTTTAGCGCATTAACTTTAGCGCTCTAACTAGCGCTATGACTTAAGCGCTGCACTGTAACTTAAGTACTATTAGTGAGCACAATAATAAAAAGGCATTTACGTAAGCATGGCTTAGGCGAACCGGCTTAACACTAAAGCGGGGTAACTTAAGCATGGTAACTCAAGCGGGGCAATTTAAGCGTTCTTACTTAAGCACAAGATCAATCTTTTTTAAAGAAACGGTACTGTATTCTGTAGAAAATGTAGATAGGTATCTCAAACTCTTTTTTCGAACGAAGATTACAAGAAAAACCGGATGGATATAAAACGTAACTTCACGCCTATAATCCCCGAAGGGGTAGGCAGAGAAATGCAGAACACTCCCGTTGCACCGATTACGTTTACATTCCACTATGGAATAGGTAGTGAGTCTATGGCCATGCATCTGGCACATATCCAGACTCCGAACCACTACTAGAAAATTTAAATTAGAAAATGTTGTAGTGTTCGACCTGGGAATCGAGCCCGGGACTTCCCGATCAGCACTCGCACTTGCAACGAAAACAACCAACGAGACACTCCAAATATTATATTAGTACATAATTACTTTATTTATCAACGTATTAAAATTATCGTCACGTTTTACTTAATTGCTAATTATTTATTTTTACTCTCACCTGTCTTTATTTCCTAATTGATTCATCCAGAATGATGTGTATTCATTATACAGATAAACCGATTACCAGAGCGTAAACCTACTATGAGCACTTAGATTCTGGTAGTCATTATATCTAAAATTTTATGTAGAATGTAGGTTATAAATATAAATAAATTATAATTACCGAGGTGGCCGGGCTCATTTAGTGCTGCCGTCTCGGGCCCTGTTTTATTTCGTTACTGAATTCGTATATTAATAAAAAATGTTTCTTTCATCTAAATTTTAATCCTTTAACTACTTTCTCTGCCAAAATTATTAGAATTCGAGCTAAACATTAAGTAAAAAAAGGTGAGTAGATACTACTAAAATACATTTGGATTTACCGTTTTGATGTCACGTTAAGATGACCACGCCAATTTAGAACTTTCTCGTATTATTGTCAGTTCGGATGCAATGAATTATGCAAGTACATAGCACCATTAACATATTTAGTTATTTTAAGTTATTTCAATCAGCTTCTTAACATAGCATTTACATGTTGCGCGCGCACTCGAACTTTCCAACGCATGCTCATTCGATACAACTTTTATTAAACCTTGTAGTATCGTGTACTCTACTCTGTAGTGGCGGTTGAAACTTCGTAGTCGCGGGAAACGTCTTGCCGCGTAAACGCGAAATTTAGGCGCGTGATGGTTTGTTTACGTATCATATAAACAAAGTTATAAAATACGATAATGTGGGTGGACGTCAGCGGACGGGAAAGGCAAAATTATTTGACACAAACAAATGGATCTTTCATACCCGGGTAAGTTGTATTTTTACAATCGGATGCAAAATGTAGGTTAAAACTTACTGGGCGGATTTATTGTTGACATAAAAGTTCATTAATGCTAATGACATGTTTTTCGTAAACAGTTGCAGGCCTTTTTACTGTTTCATAAGTAACCGCGATAGGCATGTTTTAGTTTAAAAATTACAGAAAAAATAAGGTACCATTACAAGTAAATGATTATATATTTTGCATAAATTATATTATATATATTATACGTTTTGCACAAATGATTAAGATTAAATATTATTGTTTATTTAGTTTTGCTTTTTTACCGTTCATACTTTTATTACAACCTCTACTGATTGTTGTTTCGAAATTCCTTGTATTTAAATTTAACAAGATATTCGTTTTTTCGCCGTTTCTATATATTTTCATGCTAACATGAAAAAAACTACAATTGTCTTTCATTAAATAACACTGGAACACAATTTCTATTGTGTAAATACTTTTCAGAACCTTAAATTTAATAATAATACAATAAAACATAATAATATTAATTCCCACGGTGAGGTCGAAGACCGACATTTATAAAATGAGGTGTCTTGATATTAAATGACTAAAATGATCACTAATGCGTCAATTTTAATTATAATAGACGAGAATTATAATTACATAAAACACAACGGGCTTTTAAATTGACAATTGTATGTAAAATACATTTTACTCTTAATAAAGTATTTATGATATAATTTATAAAATGCATTTTTTTTATATCGCAAAATTTTAAATAAGGAACATTTTTTGTAATAGTTATAACTTAGGTAATCATGGCTTGACAAATATCATATTCTATGTCTAGATTATACCTAATCCTTAAAAAGAGCTCAAAAATATTGTTGAATATCTCATTTTGGAGTGACGTTGACTATCAACGACAGAAACAAAAATGCCATAAATTAAAATTTTGTGGATGCTTACTTAAACATTAAACAATTTATTGTTATAATTCGGATATTTACATTAGGAATATCATATAAATATCACTGAATGAATTCGAATAGGAATTCCTCGGTCGACTTACGTTAGAGACAGACCGAGCCACATTCGTAAAATATGTGCATTGATCACGCCAACTCTAACATACAAACCTACAATTGTAAGAAATGTGCACTTGTGTACGGATGAAATAAATTAAAGGCCCAGTTAGGAATAGCCAGTGTGCCCCAGACGGTAAAATAATTACAATAAATTTTTATAAGTAGTAAGTAGTAACTATAATTATCCACCAAACGCTATCAACTTTTTACAATATTACCGTTTAATGTTAAATATAAAATGTCCATTACATCACTGTCGGAAATACCTATTCGCAGGGATAGTCCGTAATGAGGCAACATTATTACATCAACCTTGACATAACAAATCGGAACGGCCCGGTCATCTTGCTCTACGGGATATTGCAATTTTCATTTATATGAACTAGTCTATTCATTCATTCCTGAAAGGTAAACGAATGATTATTGCCGTCCTTTTCCCGTTGTAGATCAGATACGAGAGGGAGATAATGTCCAGTTAAACGTGCACAGACGTGTTGTCGGCTTATTATCTGCCTACGTATGCAATAAACTGATGAATACGAAGTAGGTACTTACATAGTTCAGTTGCTATTCGTACAAATGAATGATTATATAGAATGTTACTGCTTTAAACACTCACTACTACTGGTATCTGGAGTAAAATTATGAGCTAAAGTTAAAAGAAGAAATGAAATTTTAAAAAAAAGTACATGAGAAGTTGAATGTACAAAATTTCTAAATTTCATTTGATAAAGTTGATACTTTATATTACGAGTATATACGAATACATTGAAAAACAAAACATTAAGTACTGGTAGTGTAGGCGTCATCAATAAAATTCAAACATTTAAGTGTTTATTGCATATAGAAATATGTAGGTACAAATACAAATAATTTGCATCATGTATATCACGAAAGCAGCTCGATATTATGGGAAAAAATCTTTAAAAACAAAATAAAACATGTCGAGCGAGGTAGTCAATCCAAGCAATCCCGGAAATCATTCCGTTATCAGATTCCGTAGAAGCCTAAAGTTTTCTGCGAGTAATTTTGTTTGAACCTTTTTTATTTTAATATCAGGAATTTACATTTACTCATTTTATAATTAACAGTTTTTCTGTCTTCTCTTATACCCTGGGATATAAAAACTTGCTTTGAAACTGACAGAAAACTACCATGAAATTTAATCACAAAATAATGCAAGTATTCATATGTATTATAACATAAAACGTAACCAACTTGTCAACTCCAATTTATAACAAAGAAACTTTCAAAACAAAACTAACTTAGGCTAGGTGTTTTGCAATTCCGGAAATGATATTTTTCGAACGTACTAAATAGACGACAAGGCTGAAAAGACAGAGGAAATTCGATATCGCTTTTGGAAAAAGTTTTCCGCAGTTTTCCACCGCCTGTCATTTCAGTAATCTATCTCTGTTCCCCCTATTTCCTCAATACCCGATAACGGAAATAGTTTTAGAAATAATCCTATAACCTTTTTTCTACTACGATGTTGCACAAATACCGCCATTATTTGTTACATTAACGCGTAAGTATGGGTATGTTGGAGACGGATCGGGTAAAGAGAAGAAATTTAATTCATCAATGTTGACTACCTCCTTGGTCCTGTTGGTTGCAAGTGCGACTGCCGATCGAAAGGTCCCCGGTTTTTCGATTCCCGGGTCAAAAACTACTAAAAAATTAATTTTGATTTTCTGGTAGTGGTTCGGTGTCTGGATATGTGCCCGATGCATGGCAATAGGCTCACCACCTATTACATAGAGGGAATCGTGGGAATGTTCTGCATTCCTCTGCCTACACCTTCGGGGATTACAGGCGTGAAGTTACGTTTCAATTTAACACAAATAACAGTTATAATATACGACCTGTACTTGGGGGCATTAACACAAGCCTTAAATGTACAGACATAGAGAAGCTTTTTAAACGGGTTTATACATTAATAACGGCATACAATTAAAACGTCTTGTTGTTCCTACGGACATTTCCAGTGAAAGCGATGAGTTCGAACGAAGATTACAAACAATAGTCGCCCGTTCATCTATAAGATAGTGAAAACTTTGGATCTCTCAATTGTTCTCACGAACTCGATCCGCTTCGATTCTCCCGCGCCTAGCGAACTGGCTGGCCATGACAGGAATGCGTAACGGTGCAAGGGAATATCGCCCTTAATGTTAAACAATCAAACGTGATAGTCACCCAATATAGATCAATGCTATAGCCGTTGTCGTAAAAGGCCATTGGCTATTATTATTTCGTACCGATCGAGGTAATTGACATAACAGATCGTTCGTTACGAGTTATTCAGATGTCAGCTTCAGCGGGATGCGCTAGACATCTCTATCAACGTTACTTGTAACTATTTTCATCCTTGCGATTCCGTCATTAATGCTACTTATATAATAAATGTGACAGTTTATCTGTGAACTTGAATGACTCTTATATACTCTTTCATGCAAAAATTACTACATGCATTTTAATGAACCTTTACAGTTACATTACCCATTTATCAAAATAGGTTGTTCATCAAAATATAAATCGAAAAAAATTGACCAACAGTAAGCTATGTTGGCGTGTTTTGTATCAACAGTAAGAGTTACAAGAATATAATATATGGTGGAAATATGTATTTGTCTTAAATAGATTTACCGAAGAGTTCACCTCAGTATATAACTATTTTTAATATGCAAGGCATTATTACCAAAATAGTGGAACGTAAATACAATAAAAATTGATATATTTTTTCGAATGAATATTTTGAAGTAAGAAATTGATTATCATCAAAGTAAATTGCGCCGCGTGTCCATATAACACGAACGCAAGAAGACTACAAAGGGAACACTATATAATAAATTTAACTTTTTTTAAATATTTTTTAAAAAGGTTACATCACGCCTATAATACCCTAAGAGATAGGCAGTAGGATATAGTACACAACCACTTTTCACCAGTTACGTTTAAGTCCCAATATTGAATATGTGGTGAGCTTATTGCCACACACCGGATACATATCCAGACTCCGAATCACAAATAAAAAATCTATCTTAGGAAAAACCAGTAGTGCCAGACCCCGGATTTGAACCCAGAACTTCTCGAGCGGCAGTCGCGCTTGCAAACAGCATTAACCAACGAGACATTCCCAAACTACGGGACACAATACAACGAAGTTGCGGGTAAATAACTAGCAATTTATTTTTATGGTTAAATTAAAAGCTTTTGAATTTTTATACAAACATCAACATTCCTTCAAAGACTTCTAACAGTTGCATTTAGAGAAATTGTTTGCGATTTACAGTGTCGTCCGACATTCTAGACTAGACGCACGTTGGAAATACGTGTTCGTTCCGAGAGAAGTAAAAAATTGAAAAAAACATTCATTTGTAAGAATTTTACCTGAGCACGACACGGTTCAGTATTTTAATGAATATTCGTCTGCACTTAATAGAATTGTACGGTACTTTTAATATCGAAAATTTTACAGCGTCCATTTTGAAGTTGTTCAACTAGAATAACTGTAACTTCATGACTATTGGACTACTTTAAATACCAACGCTTTAAGTACTAAATTATGATAATTATTAATAATTACACATGTGAAATATACACAGATGTAGAACATTTATACAGAATTACAATGCATTACTGCAATTATTTCCAACTTGCCTAAATGTTTTAAAAGATATTGCTTCAACACCAAATATTGCCCTTGCCAAACACAATCGTTCACGATTTTATATTAAGTGTAAAACTATTAAAGTAAATTGCTTAAGTGATCGGCCAGCTGAGCCAATAATTCTAATATTCAAATACAAAAATTGTTCTTATCTTTCCCTTAATGCTAAGTGTTACCAGCTATAATTATGATTTTGCTAATTATTTCGTAAAAAAAGAAATCCGTAAATTTGTGAATTCTTGAAAAAGAAAAAACAGTTATTTGTAAAACATTAAGGTTACCTCAAAAGCACATGCGTATATTTACTCGTATTAAATATGCTATAAGGGTTGCTAGGGCCTTGGGCCAAAATTCACAGTTGTTATAACCTTGACAAAAAAATAATGAGAATCGATTAAACTCGTCCAACGAAGCATCGTATAAAAACTCGGGGACAACTCTCCACGCAATACCAACATTCAATAATGTCAAAAGTTACCTTGAGATGAGTAATTGTTTCTGAGTTCAGTGATTGGTTAACTTTACGTAAACGCGTATCTCCAAAGAGCAGGTTCGCTGAAGCCAGCTCACAATAAATCTCAGACCCAATATTACTAATAAATGTTGTAGATAAATTGCTTTTAAAATACGAAAAATATCTAGACCAAATATTTTGAAAGTTATATCCTAACAATCATATAAAATGTATTATAGTACAAAAACATATTAGGTATAGTGTTTTGATAATGGACAGTTTAATAACTCTTTGACTGTAATAGGTTTGATGATAGGCAAATATTAGTCAATACGTAACAGCAATCTAGACCTTCAAAATCTATAGTCATATGCTAAATATAGCAATAAACATGTTATCAATATTCTCAATTTTACAATTCGTCAAACTTTTTGAAGCTTCAATCATTAAACCCACTATCAAGTTTGAAGGCTCCAATTCGCCGTAAATTGTTTGTATGAAGAAGATCGAGGCCCTATCATACTTACAGCTCAAAACTAAATTTTACATTGGCACGCTGCCATGAAATCTTTCAAGCGAACTTATAGAAAGAACGATTATTTGAATGGAACAAGTTACTATTCATTAAATAAAAAACTATTCATTAAATAAAAATTATATTGTATAGATTATAATATAAAAATTTTCTTTCAATAATCGTAACATTCGTGCTACAATTGCTATTAAAAATCTTTACACTAAACTACTTTCCCCCCCCCTTGACGTCTACCCTTTGGGTGTTAACCTATTGGGTGAGTAATGAAATTCTCTGAAATAACGACTTCACAAAGGTCAATAAACCTCCTAAGCCTTGCAGTTTTCTTTCGACGAATAAACCTTCGCAGGATTATCCTCATTCCTAAGTCTTCTCTGATAGCGTTTTGGTGTCATGTTGCTTAAAGATAACAACTGAGGGCCCCATAAGCTGACTAACGTTGCTGTTATATTTTGGGGTGTCACCCCGTCTAACCCCTGACAGACAGTTAATCGTAAGTCCAAAATAGAAGTATATTTAAAAGTCCAAAGAAAATCTATTTATATCAGCTTCAACTGTATTAATGATAGTTTTATTGACGATATAGTTATTTATCAAGAAGATATTATTTACAACTGATACAATCTGATTCACATGAATAGATCGTCTAACCGTAATGTAACGTCTATAGACAACGAATCACAATTATGTTGTTCAAGAGCACGTTTGCATTATCTGGTTTCAATTTCGAATAGAATCCTATTTCTGGAACCGTTTCGCTGATACATATCGTTTTTCGCGTCGTATTTGCGCCTAGCATAATATCGTTTAGCGATCTCATAAGGTTTATGGCGTTATCATCACGGCGGCCGTGCGGCTCGGTGCCAGGCGCGTCCCTATCTCAACTTAGCAAGCTTGTGAACTACTAGGTAGTCATTTCGCGTTGGGCATTTTACCCGCCCTCTCACGGACGTGCTTCATAATTCCTGATTTCTTTATGGTGTAATTAGTTCAATTAACGTTTATATTTTATTGCCGCAAACCGTTCTAACCGTGGTAGACGGTACCATGCGCTTATCTATTTTAACTTTGTATTACCTTGATATTCATGTGTGACTGTCATTTTAAGCTTCAAAAAATTTTTATGTTTAACACGTTTAATGAAGTTCATTAATTCGATTCGAGTTCAAAACAACACTTCGAAAGTTGCTTAGTGTCTAACACGTACTTGACATCTCTACTACAACTAATACTCCACTACTACTGATACTCTGTATCAAGTAGACTGTCTCGTTGCTAGTGTTGATTGCCGAAATACCGATCAAGAAGTCCTGGGTTATTATCCCGGGTCGGGCACGATTTGATATTTCTAAGATAGATTTACCAGTAATTACTTGGAGTTTGAATGTATATGGCAACGTAGACTCACCACCTATTACATAGCGAGACATAAATGTAACTAGTGAATCGTAGGAGTACACTACACTCCCGATGAAGGATTTTCTTAAACGATCATGCCTGGCTAATACACTTCCTGCAACTACATCAAAATATTTAACCAAATCACGTGCGTAACTAAACAATTATTAAACCGTTCAATGCGTATCCCGCCTACGCCCAGTCACCTACATTTTATACTGAAATAGGGCCGAGCGCGTTCGTGATTTGAGCTCGTTTGTCAGCATTTGCTAACTCGCTACTTTTCTCAACAAAATTTTGCGAGTTGAATAACTAGTTACAGTGATATAATACACCGGTTGTAATGGCAGCTGGATGCCGTCAATTTCCTCAGGTGCGATTAAGGCTGGGTCGTTTGTCATTCTATTTTTACATCGTAGAATAATCCAAGAGCATTACCTGCCGCCCTTATTAGGGAAATGTATTGTACAGAACACATGTAATTTGTGTTATTATTACATTATTTTTGCAAACGTAATTTATTTTGGAAATAAAGTATACTTTAAACATGTTTCTTATAGGTACAAACATTAGTTAAGTATAGCTCAATTGTGTATTAGACATACCGAACGTTTTATAATTTGTAAATAGTATAAACTTCGATACATTTTTCTTTAGTGCAAAAATGAACTGTCACCTTGGGAAACATACCATGTCATTTTAATTTAGCCCATGATTACATTACGAATTATAAAAGCGAATTATAAAAGGATGCAGAGGCCCGTTTTGGAAATGCTTAGCCTTAAGAGACTATTGGGCCATTCAGCAGAGAAATGATGGTAATACAATCAAGCATGAATATGCATTCCTCGAATCATGTACATAATTGCCTACATTGCTTATTTTAGAATAATAAAACAATATACATGGTTCATTGCTTTTTAATTCAACGCTCACGAGCAAACGCTCTAAAAAAGAATCAACTGAATTAATGTACATGTCTCATTGTGCATTTAACCGATGTAGAGTTTGCGAAACAAGTCCTCACTGTAAACAATAACACGCCGCGTAATGACGAGCGTGCGACCTGCGTGGGAAAGTGTTCCTCTGTTCCGCATACGACCGTTCGACGCTGTTAGGTAACGATGTTGCTGTTGATTGTGATCGGCTTCGTCTCCAGCGCCAATTGCTTCGAGTACTTCCAGAGGTGTCTGTTGTACCAAGGCAGGTGTAAGTGTCGTTCTCGTGTTATGAACAATGTTATATTTTGTAAGCTAACAAACGAGTAAGTATTAATATAATTGAAGTCATGACTGCTAGAAATGCTAAATGCCTTTATTGCCTTGTGTAAGGATTGTTTGTGTGGTAGGTATGATGGACACAGTAACACGAGTACAAATACTTATTAGGTATATGTTTTGTCTAAATAACTTCACAATATCAAGACCAAGGGTCGATGTTCAGTATTAGAGAGTAGGTTAATATAAGAACAAACTTCTTCCACTGCTATGTAAAGGTTGAGAGAATTACTATACCTTTAGATACGAAAACCTCCAAAACCAGAAACCTTCAATATCTAATCCATCTTATCATAAAATAATATTCAATAAAACATAAGATCGGATGAAATTTCAACATTTATATTTTTTCGACATTCACATCGACGATACCATTTTAGAATAGCAAGATATAAATACTTAAAAATTTTACCACGCGTACACCGTACAAGAATGCCGGTGAATGAAAATTAAGACCTCAATACACGCTTGTGTAGTTATAAATAATTAACTAGTAGTTATAAATAATTAACTAACCCCATTCCGCCGCGGTGTCGCAGGTGTTACCCACTGCCCGCGCACCATGCACCCCTACCACACGCGCTGCGACAGGGACACAGTGTCGCAGCGAACTTGCGACAACACGCTCGTATACAGCTTAGGTAATGTACAATATGTATCAGTGAACGCAAAGTGTCATACATAACCGGTCACCGACGTAATATGTAATACAAGAGATCGATTTCATTATCGTCGTCGACCATATCGTTACGGTGTTGGACATGCGTATCCTCTCAGATTAAGGTCGCAACCTGCCCCCCGACCGAGTGTTCATTAACAGACTTCACACGCCTTGGAGAATTCTGAGGTGTGCAGGTTTCTCCACGATGGTACATTCGTACATTCGTACGCCCGGAGTAGTATTATACACATAATATTATTTATGTACCCACTTAACTCATGTGCCTTTTTTCGGGAGAGCTCGCGACTAGTTTTAATTGGACCTCCACGAGGTATTTCTTTATGAGCACCCGTCGAACAAATTTTCATTTAATACGTACGAGACACTTACTAAAGAAACGTTTACAAATAAACCATAACTATACGTAATACATTTTAAATTTTATTTAAGTAAGTTTTTAGCGAAATTCCGGGGAACATTTTCAGGCTACACTTGCGGATGGTCGCGATGTGACTGCAATGGAGACTTGCTGCTGGACGAACAAACCGGCCATTGCCTGACCTCTGAAAACTGCCCGACCACGTCGTATAAAGACAGGAAACGCGGCGAACGAAGAATGTCACGGAAGGACCGACCAAAGATGAAGAAGAGGATAAAATTTATTGAGAGTGACATGCCGGACATGGACTAAATATATCTTCAGCAACTACATTAATTTTATATATCATCAATATTATAAAATAACATAATATCATACAGAAGATATGATGAAAAAAATAAGAGCTTACACAAAATAGCTTCATGTACTTTCCTCAGAAACCCATATTTTTTAACCTTGTGCTCTTGACAATGTACCTTTAATGGTACCGCGAGCAGCGTTCGTTAACTTTACAGATCGGTTGCAATCCACTATTGCCTCGCAGATTCACAATTAATGTAACATATTTTATAATACATGAATGTAAATAATAACCGTATTTCATTTCATCCATTCCAAAACTACAGCAGATCATGTATCACCACGAATGTAAAAAATAATTAAGTATACGTATCACTGGTCTTTCTGCGTCGTGTTGGAATCATTGAGATACTATATATAGATAGAGTAAGAAAGCCTTTAGCACGTTTGTCTCGTTGATAGAAAGAGAAAGAATATGTAATCGGTATACCTACCTGCTAAATGTGCAATTTGCAGAGGGAAACGAACACCAAATTCCTTCTCTTTCTCTTTCTATTGACGAGACGACTTTTTAATACATTATTAGGAAGAGAACGCTACATCATGCCTATTAGCCTCGAAGAGTAGGCATTGGAGTGAGTACTAATCCACATTTCATTAATTACCTGTACGTCCTACTATGGAATAGGTGGTAAGCCTAATACTGACATACTATAGCATACATATGTGGCGAATATGACCATTCTCATTCTGAGAGAAGATCCGTGTCAAAAAATGAAAGGATAAAATTTTCGATGATGACGAAGATATAAACAAAAACCAGATTATAACCAGTACAATTTGGCCTCAATTTGACATTAGCTGTTTTGACAACATCGTTGGTCGTGTGCGTTGCAAACGCAACTGCCGGGTGTGGTATCGCAGGTTCAAATCCCGGGTCGGGTACTATTGGATTTTTCTAACTTAGATTTTCTATATCGTGCCTTGAAGCCACCGCCACACCTATTTCTGCCTTATAACAGCAGCGTTAAGCGCTGCTTTGTTCCGGTTTGAAGGGTGTAGTAAGGGAGACATACTTTTTCGAGGCATTCCAGCTTAGTCCTCAGGGGTAGAGGCGCATCTGTGGTCGACTTATCAGGGGTTGATTACAGATGTCTATAGGCGGCAGTAGCCACACCGTCAGGTGGACTGCATGCCCGTCCTCTACTTCCTTATTATTAAAAAAAAAAGATATGTGCTTGGTGTATGGCAATAAACTCATCACCTATTCCATACTGGGACGAAAACGTAACTGGTGAACTATATGAGCGCATTGCATTCCTTTGCCTACCCCTTCAGGCACTATAGGCATAATGTTACTCTGTGGTATCGACGAATTTGTGTGTGAATGTCGGATGGTTCTCGAAACTCCAGCCAAGAAGAAAGAACCAATTAAAATATGATAGAAGATCCGAAGCGAGGTAGAAATTTAACAACTAGCCTTACTTCCATAAAGGTTTATCCGTTACTCTCCCTTTTTAGTTCATCTTGAACGAACTTCTCTATACCAGAATATCTATCGCTACGTCAATAAAGGTAATGTCTATATTGTTCCTATGCGTCTCTATAACCAAACTAATTTATAAAGTAAAATGCTATTTCATCAATGAAATGGAAACGTCTTAATCGGTTAAAACTGTTGGCAATGCGGTAAGAAATCAACATGTAGGTTTTAGCTGATTAAAATACACAAGGCAGCGTAAACACTGCGATGGAAATGTATTCGAGGGATTTCCCTGCAGTGAAAGTTACTAATAATAATAGCACTCCAGGTATATGATACACATTAAGCGACGCAGCCTTTGTTAAAAAAAAATGCTTGGATCTGCAAATTCAGCGAATTACACCGCCGTGTCTTGTTTACGAAATAACAGTACAATTCCAAAACAATTTTACTTCGCTCGATGTCAGTCGTGCATCATCCAGCGCGATGCAGTGGATTTTACTGGTTCTCTGCTCAATCCAAGTCATTGATACGATGTACTACGCCAAAATTGGTAGTCCCGGATGCTTGATGTATAACGGAACATGTGAGTAAAATTTTTATTAGCAAACAAATTAAGGTCCATCACTCACAAAGTAATGTAGTTACGCCCATATCAGCCAGATAGACGGAACCTACACAGGAACTATTTATCACAACATGTGTTTTTTAGCAAGCGTTACTATTTAATTCAAGAGATATTTCAAATTGAAACATTTGAACGTTTCAGGTGTAGAGGAATGTCCGGATAACATGCATCGCGTCAACAGCGAGTGTCGCCCGACGCCGTCGCAGCGGACTTGCGACGAGCCGGTCGCACTGTCGATGGGCGTCATTTGCGACTGGTCGCGCTGCGACTGCGACTTCCCATTCGTATTACACCTGTCGTCTGGTTATTGCTTCGCGTACGAAGATTGTCCGTGATCCGATATCGATTTTATTATTGAATTTATTACGATAAGTGTAAATGCTTTAGCCATATAGGCGCGAAATTCTCCGGCACCACTTTCGCGCGTCACAACATTATGAAATAAAATCTGTACGATAAAATTGAATGTTTCTTTTCTGCCTGCCAAGACATTTTACCTTGACGTATATGAATGTTATTTTATGATATGTAGGTAACATCTGTGCGATAAATACAATAAGGTCAGACATTACTAATTGTATTTTTACGAAAACGTATTACAACATAAAATACGATATTAATAACATTTGGTCTATCGGAATGGACAGAAACATTGTGTGACACAAAATATTGAAGTGTAACCATTCCTATTGTTCCAGATACACCGGCCATTGTCCACTACTCAAATTTCGTTTTGGCAAATGCTACGGCGACAACACAAGACAGATTCTAAGAGAAATACGCTCCAAAGGTCTTTTCAAGTAAGGCTAATGGAACACAAAGCGTTCTACTATTTTTCTTTTTCGAAAACAGCGTGCATCTGTCTGTACTAATAATATAAATACATCTATTGTTTTGAAGCCATTATATTGAGATAGTTTGATTTCTGACTGAAATCAGATTACATCTTTTGGTAATGAAATATTTAGAATATCGATTATGACAATTACCTACCTTGATCAAATTTCCTTAAGTAATTCATATAGTTCTTATGTGAAAATGTAAAGGATCTCTTCTACCTATATCAATAAGTAAAAATAAATTCAAAACTAGTGTCACAACTTCAGGTGTAACTTTTATAATTTGTGTAAATGTAGGAAATATAAAAATACAGGGTTTACAAAAATTTAAAAACCAGCACCTTTTTTATTTTTGGAATATTCTATGGTGCGTATAACACAACTGCTGAAATGAGAGCGTACCATACTTCTACCACTTCAGCGAAATACAAACGTAATATTATCTTAAAATCAAGCCTGTAATCCGACGAGATAGGCAGGAGTGTACCTACAACACTCTCAATGTGACATTATTTTTGCTTATTCTTGTGACTGCCGTCTGCTTGGTAGCTGCTCCTTTTACAAGAATAAAAAAAAATATTCCAGCAAGCCCCTGGAGTACCGGCCCGGGGACAACTACGAGATCAACAACGCGCCACGACGGGACGCGCCGGCGCGCGACGTGTACGACGCGACACGACGCCGGCAAACGGCGTACATGACCGGCTACACCGGATACGTTCCCGGCATGAATTTCAGGTAACACTTCATCAACATCAACAGTCAGTCAATCATCGGGTCGACCTCAGGAAAAAACACATCGGCTAATTCCGAAAGGAGTCAGGTTACCCCAAAAAAAAATATCTGTGTTAAGCTGGTATGCTTTTAAATAAATTCATTACTACGATCATCAGCCTCGATCAGTATTCAGTCCACTGCTAGATACAAGTATCCTTTATCAGCACCATTCCTAATTGACTAAATTATTCATTATTGAATTATTTTTGATCGATGTAATATTCAACAGAAATATATCAAGGTCCATGTTACTATACCTAATTCAATTTGTAAATGGGAAATGATTTCACCTTGAAAGGAATGCATAGTAACTGCGACCTTCAGCTCACAATAGCTTTACACGCTTCGTTACGAGACAAACATGTCCTTCATAAGCTTTTATTCGAATCAAAATAAATGCCTATACAAAAGACATGAGATTTTTTTTTTATACGCGTAGGTAATCTAAGGGTATGAATGCACTACTTCGTGTAATATATGTCGGCAACTGTTTGTTTTTGATGTTTGTAAATCATCTACTTTACATAACAAATATAATTCTAATAAAATATTATTATAAGGAGATCAACTAAAACATATAAAATTAACTATAAAAACTATAAACATATAAAATTAACTATAAAAACTATAAACATATAAAATTAACTAAAAAATGCCCATAACAGATATGGCAAATCCTACGGCCGAGCGGCGGACGACTGCATGGCAGACTTCGCGGAGAACCAGCGCCAATTAAGACGCAAAACCGACCTGAACAGAAGCTACGTACGTTCTAGAAGTGCTCCGAAAATGGAAACTATCCATTCTAGAGACGAGATCCGACGAGATCTCAGCAGATTTAGAGAAATAAATAAGTACAAAGGTAAATTTTAAAATAATACTCCTTTCCAAAGAAAAAGTGTTGTGTATATTTACAAAATTCCAAATGTCACATTATATATACCATGGATTATGTGAGCTGTAATTTCAATATTTTACACAACCTGTTTTAACTACTGAATAGTATTCTAAAAAAATTGTAAGTCATAATGGTATCAATAAAAAATTACAGAAAAAAGTCACACTATTCTTCTTTATAACGGACACACCTCCTAACATTGTACCCTTTCATTGAGTAGTTGCACAAGGTATATTCTTAGGACATTATTATTCCCTCACTTATTACAGAGAATACAATATCGCCGGAGTTCCCGCCGATTGCAGGCTATACCGGGCACATTCCGCGTATAAAAGGATCAGAGGCATCCCTTAGCCAGCGGTACCACTGCGCGGCGAAACGAGGTTTGGAGCTCATAAAACTAGAACGAGATAAGAGGAAAGAAATACACAATGCTGATGCCAATATTAAAGCGATATTGAAGAACCACGACAAAAACTTCTCCTATTGGAACTGGGGATAGCATACAGGCAGAAGAATGTTCTTTACCAAGCGACGGTGAGCATTCTTCTATTAAACGTATTGGAAGGAAATCAGTATTATCTTTATTATCACTGCTAATAAAATATCGATTACTGTGAAGGGTCCTGTGTGAAGTGCTTAGCAAATGGATGTCATACATAGTGTTAAATGAAAACGTAAATACCAACTTGGTTACACTTTAAATATTGTACAGAAATAAAATATTTTGTTATTAAATAAATCAAATGATAATAAGCATTCAAAGAGTATTTCAAAATACTTCCAATTTGGCAATGCTTTTTGGTAACGACAAACTAAAGCAAGCTGTGTTTACTTCACTGTAAATATCTGTGTGATGTGCTCTATATAATTAACTTTTAGTGAAAGTGAATGGTCATGAAAATAATTTCTTTACTAACATACAAATAAAATACTTTACGAGTTCTTAAATGTATCGTTTTAATTTCAAATGTATTAAAATATATCTATAACAGTCATTTTAAGACAACTACCGCTTACAAATTAAAGTATTATCCTTTATTTTATATTATACTTAAAGATTAAGACAAACATAGCTGTTATTCTCAAATAACTTTTAAAAATTAAATATTTAATTGAATTGTCATGTTAAACACGACTAATTACCGGCACATCAATATAATCTTATCCAAATGTAAGATAATAATCATAGTCACATTATGAAATAGACTGTTCATAGCTTGATAAATATAGCACAAAAATTTGTACATACTTAAGGCACCTCTTTAGTAGGACGATTAGAATAATTGCACCATTCATTAAAAATTCGTTTTCCAGAAAAACTGCACTGCTAAAATCGCTTTTAAACAATCTAAAGATAATTTAACTGCCTCACCAGTCAGTAGATTCATTAACTGTAGCAATGTCAATGCCAAGTTTTAGCAATAATAACAAAAATATAGTATGAGGAAATTTAAAAGATTTTTTAATAATCAATTAAAAATACTGTGTACAATCTTTTTGTTAAATATTTACTTTAATATATTAACTTCCAAGACATTAAAATTACTCTACTAAATATTTTATAAATATCATCAAATTTTGTCAGAAGTAGTTAGTAAGTTATAATATTTATTTAGTGACTTGATAAGGAGTATAAAAAACTTAATAAAATTGCACCTGTAAATTACATAATTCCAAAATAATTCCATTATTTGAAAAAGTATTCTACTAATATATTAATATGGAATATAGTGTTGTGAAGTTACAGTTCAACTGACTGGAGACATTTCTACGATCTTGCCTGTCCTTTCATCGACTCCATCAATTACCATACTTTTATCATCAACTGGAGTAACTGCTTCATTACAAGTATAATGTCTCTCACTGGCCAGTTCCAGCATTAACGTTTCTAGTTTTTGCGCCTTCCTTGTTTCGTTGTGTGTGATCAAGGCACACAGATGCTCTGTTAGCAGTTCTTTTTTCTCCCTCTCTTTTTGCAGATTTATCTTTGCCTGGAGGAAGTCTTTTTCAACTTTTAAATAGTGTTTCCTGTAAACAAAAATAATTTCAGTAAAATTTATGTACAATCATAACTGCTAAGATTGCTTGTCCTTTTATTTGCTACATCAACAAATAAATATTAAAATGATAAAATATCTTATGGCAAGTTATCCCAAATAATGATGCCATGAAAGCCACAGGATAATGCAGCAAAGGCTCAACTGTGTCACATGATACAGTCAGTTAAACCAACATTATAGTCATATTATATGAAAAATAATATTTCAACAGGAAAGCTTATACATAAACAGAAAACATACATCACATTCATACATAAACTCACCACCCTATTCTATGGTGGGGTGTATAACAAAACTGGAGAATAGTGAAAGTATACTACCAAGCCCAAATTGATAGGATAAGGCACTCCTCAGCAAAGGGAAATGGAGACATGATTTTATGTTATGTTCACAATGTTAAAAAACATTTTATCAGTTTTTGGGGCATCATTAAAACAGCTTTTAAAGTAAAGGCCCGTGAATATCAAAAATATATATAAAAACACACACATTATATAAAAAACTGGATAAACCAAGATTTATTTCTTTATCTAAAAATAAATAACTAAATTGAATATTATTAAAAAGTAAATAACATAAACAAAAATGTCAAGTAC
>DWEI01000900.1:0-18696 GCA_018245875.1 Mysoria ambigua | reverse complement strand
CTTTTTATGCTAACGCTCCTTAGCAGGTAACAGGTTTTTTTTGTTTATGTGGCCAGTATGGTAAAAATAAAATAATTTTATTTCAGGCGTGTGAGTGTTATCATTTGTACCGTACTTATTTATTGTGATCAGCACTTTATATTCATTTGGCGTAACGACCAGTGCTATGGAAAGTAGTGGTCATTATTCCAGCAAGAAGCGACGCATGCTTTGGTAGAAAAGATGTTAAAAAAGATGGTGTAGCAATTCATCGTTCATTTAAACGTTTCCTTCAAATACACGCAATCTGTACTTCAAGACATTAGGGTATAGGTACTCATAAACCAATTACCATTTAAAAATATAATTGCACTGTATTTTTTGGTATCTATATTATTTTAATAAAATTATATTCGATCTTCTTCTTATGGTGCCTCTCCATCTAGTGAAGGTCGGCAGTTAGTTCCGCTTATTTCGTTCGGATTTTTTCAAAGTGGAAAAGTTCAGCGGCACTTGAAATTCCTGTTTGCAATTCCAAGTGTCACTTGTGGTCACCTGCTATCTGTCTTAATTAGAACTGTGAATTACTTTAGTTATTTAAAATACAAAAATTTAGCAGTCTTACTTTGGTAATTAAATTATTTGCTATTAAACTTGATTGGAGCTACTTTAAATTGAAACTGATTAACATATCAAGATAATTATGATATGTTTACAATTTATTCGCTCGCGCACACATTTCGAGACCATTAAAAAATCAACGCCAGAACATAAGGCTTATTATGCACTGGGCTTTACATTTGCCTGTGTTAATTTTAATTGCAATTATCTTACGACAACATGATCAATGCGACAATATCTTCAAAATGTTTGAGATGAATAAATAAATATTCACATCACATCAGGCCTATAATAGTAGCATGTAGTACTCTATGAAGAGTCTATGAACTCTATAGTCTATATACTCTATGAACTGTCTATGAAGAGGTAGACAGAGTCTAGTACAACGTTTCACCAGTTACGTTTACGCCTCGTCGTGATATAGGCACCCGCGCTTGAGATCACTCGACCAACGAGGCATTCTATAAACTAACCTGGGTATCTCAAAGTTAACGTGAATAGGCATTTACTGCGCAAGTTTGCTACATCACAGGCCACATCATAGGCCACATCATAGGCCACATCATAGCTTTCCATCAGGCAAGACTGTGGCCAAAAACTAGCCTGTTAAGTATAAATAAAATATTATAATAATACTTTGTATCATTACAAATCTGCTAGCCACGTTAGCCAAATGGAGTATGCCCTTAATCCTTTTCATTGTGGTATAATCGTGTATAGCGGTAGAACGGATATATACATATATGGATTAATGATTGTAATTAAAGGTGTAAAAAATTATATAATTGAGAAAAAAATGTTCCAGAACTTCGAATTTGTTCTCTAAAAGTCCCTATAATAAAAACTTCCAATTGTCTCATCTAGATCCGTATCTACGGTCTAATGGGCTATTGTTCCCAAAGAATGTCGCCAGACGCGTCCTTTCATTTTTAATTGCACCAATTTTTACAAACGTCAAACTACTTTTAGCTAACACGGCTGTTTTATTTTTGTCATTTGCCTGTATCTTGTTCCTGTGATAAGATTTTTAAAACAATTAATACTCTGTTTTTTAATGTTTTGGTAAAGTAATAAAGTAAATGTTCTTTGATAAAAATTCATCAACGGTTGCAATGTTCGGGACGTTCAATTTAAATATAAAATATTTTTGTATTTGATCCTTGCAGCAATGTTACACCCACAAAATGTTAACATCAAGATCTTAATCTTAAAGTAAAAAATATTAAATAGTCCCAATTTAAATAGCTAAAACTAAAAGCGGTTTTTCGGCGCTCAAAGTAACATTAAAAAAATCAACGGTCTATTGTCATTCAAGAAAATATACCTACCTGTTTAGACTGGCGATTTTATTTTTCAAGTTGACCATAGAGAATTTAAAAAGTGAACGCTAACTAGTTTGAATTTCGAATGGCGTTTTGGCGCGAGGACCGCACACGACGCCCGAATATGCGAGATTCGCGATCTGGCACGCTCGGCGTGTAGTGAGGGGGTAGCGCGGAAGAATTATTTTAGTATTGTATTGACAAATAAATCAGTATTAAATGTGTTTGTTATTTACTAACGCGTTAAAAATAGGACTTCGGGAAGGTTCATTTGAGCGTGACAGCTGTACGTTGCAATACTATGTTTGATCTATATTTTATGTACAAATGTAAAAATTGATGTTTTTGTATTTAAGCTTTGTCAAGTATAAGATAAACAAATAGCCAACTGTGTATGTCTCATTTTTAAAGTTTATTTCTGAGTAAATTTCCACACACGGCCATTTGATTCCAAGGTAAGCACAAACTATTATGTCAATGACTGTCAAACAACATTTAAGTATAGAATTAAGCATATACACTAGATTTTTCACGTTTCCAAATTTCACCAGTTTCGTTTACGTTCTACTACGGAATAGGTGGCGAGTCTATTGCCATGCACCGGGTCCATATCCAGACTCCGAGCCTCACAGCTACAAATATATGACAATTGAGAAAAAGAACATTTATAATGTTCCGTGTTCAGTTCCTCTACAGATTTGAACACTACACTTCTCTTCAGTCTCTATAATACAAAATGTGGATGTCTGGCACAAACAGATATGATCCCGATACCCCAACACTAGTGAACAATGTTCCTCCGCTGCGCTATTAACATATTTTCTGTTAGGTTTCGCCCCAAAGCGCCTATTTTGAGCGAAATTTTGACGCATCACTCAAAAATTCCACCTCACCGAATGTAACATTTGGATATTTTGGCAAAAGCCAGTCGGTTTTCAGTCGGCGACAGTGCTCTAGTGCCATTACGTTGACATGAGGTAGGTATAAGTGACATTGGACATGAAACATGCGTATATTGTTTTACACACATCGTTTTCAACTGGCACAATTAATACATTTTTGCTAAGTTTAAATCATTATCATCATTAAATCCTAAAGGAAAATTCGTCATCATCATTAGCGATCCTTTATCGTTCCACTATATTATGAGGCTCGTCTCTTAGGAAGTAAATTACGCGGCTCGAATGATAGACGTCTAAAGTGACTCATGTATGTTCGGTACAAAGTGTGAGCCAGACAATGCCCAGTGGAGTCTTGTGGTTGCATTATTGAACCCAGCATAGCGTGTATCTTTATGTAATAACATTTCCCCTTCATTTTTAGTCCCGTTTCGGGGCCTTCTGATTCGTCCGTCAGTTAAAATGCGTTCTAAATGGTCAAGACAGATGGTTCCTGCAATAAGAGGGTTTAAGACAATACTCTGTTATGTTAGAGAAGTGCGTGTTTCCATACTTCAGAAGTTTTGGAGAAAGTTATGGAGAACTCTTAGCTTCCCTCCCGACGCTCTCCTTCACCGGATCAAACACAATGCCACCTAAATTATCCAACAAAAGTGCCGCATGGAACCAGAATACGAAAAAAAAACTGTCGATACATCACTTCGGTACGTCAAAAGGGGCTATTAACGTCAAAATATTTTCAAAACACGAGCCGTTCTACGCTGGAGGCACGGCTTTGGCAACACCGCGACACTTTTATTTTTTTCTGCTCAATTTTTAATCTGTGTTACCTGCCATTGTGGCGCGGTCTCTCTTGCCATTTCCATGTCAGCTGGGTGCTTTTCGCGGGCTTATTTAAAATAAACTGATTCAAATATTTGATTTATATCATTTACAAGTAAACATATCGTTTATGGGTACTATGCTGGTATAAGGAATTTATGGAAATAATGATTTTCTGTCTTTCAAATATGTGATAACAATTCAGACTTATATAAATGATTTACTATAAATACAATTAGATTATTTCCTGTTGTAAAACATATGTACTGTAATGCAATAACTACTACGCGAACAAAGAACATAAATTTATAAAAAATTACATCATATATTTTTGCTTGAAAATCGAACCCGCACCTGACTCAGTAGTCATATCCACTAACCACTAGCTCTGTGGGCCGGTGGTACAAATATATCAATCTCTATCATCCAATCCAATCCAATCCACAATCCGCAGATCGCAATACACAGAACGAGAACACGTTTTTAGAACATTAACCGAGCCGTGAGATTCGAAACAATAAACATATTTATGACTATAAATATTCCACCCTCGACAAACAACCCCTTGACATAATAAAACAATTGTTTGCGGTAATACACTGAATGTACGCGTCGCCAGACCCTAATCGGATTACTTGCGAGGTGCCCCCGAATAAAGCCGCGGTCAAAATAAAGATTTTTTTAATGCGATATTTTTGCGCTAGAAATGATAGTTTTTGTATAACGTTTTGGTAAACTTTTGATAATTGAGACTGTTACACTCTTCTGCCGACCCGTACGGTGAAACACAGGCGTGAAATTATGTCAATTTTTAATAGCAAATGCAGATACATAACAGGTCTGTACAGACATATTTCATTAGATTCTTTCAGACTACCCTCAATTATTCAAATTGTTACCCTTACGCTACTTAAAATGGCGGATACTAACAATTTTAGTGTCTTTCGTGATTGAACGGATTTAAATCCACACTGAAATTTAAGAAAAATCACTCGCGAAGGTCAGTATGCGTAGCTTGATATATTTCATTATGTTAAATGTATATTACCGATTCTATTTTCTATTTCTTGAGGGTAGCAGTGCGGGGTCTCATCTATAACACATGATAACTAGTGGAAAGTGTGAGCACTATTACTTCTTTGCCTACCCCTTCGGGGAAACTTAGGTGACATATTAAGTGACGTACATTCGACGAGCAAGCTTGTTTTCGCGTACCGTCCGCTCCAGACCCATTAATCAATTATTAAATTGTTAAAATTCCCCAAAACACTAGAGTTCACACCCTTTACATACCGAAGGGAATTCACACAATAAAGCCACCTCGCCACTTCCCGCGTCGCAACTGAAACTTAATAATTAATTCGCAAACACGGCCGGCGCTTATCAGTACCATTGTGTGTGTACTACCCTTTATGTAAATACACCACAAATACCACACAACATGGGCACTCATGTACACAATGACGATTGATAAATGGTTGGCTGTCAGAAAAAATCAAATCGTAGGTACACTACATTATAGATGGCAGCACTGGCGTATTGATGCTTATGAAGATTTTATGAAGCCTTTCGATAAACCTGTATATTTCTAAAGAGAAGGCTTTATGGATATCAATGAAAATAATGTCAAGAAGTCCTAATTCCTACTATTCCATCACCAAGGAGTTAAAATAAAATTTAACTATTTTTTACGTTACAAGATATCATTGTAAGTTTTCCGAAGGAAGAAATGTCTGATATTGTAAACGGATCAAATTTCAGACATTGAGGCCGCTTGTTGATTATAAAAATTAGAATAGCTTTAGAACGGGAGAAACTACGTCAGTGATATATAGCGGTTAAATTTCTATTTGATAAGAAGTTGTAAAACAATAATTCACGACCGCCATAAAAGTATTTAAAAAAACCTTCGAAGAGGTTGTTTACATTACCAAAGGTAAGCCCAGTAGCTGATATCACTCACAAAGCCGTCTCTGTTTATAGTTTGAAGAGTAAACAAAAATTTACAATAACCAAACAAGAAAAATCCATACTCTTTTATAATTTCCAATATAATGCGAGCCCTGCTCTCGTATAATTTTCTCCCTCTGCTGGTTCATATTTCATTAGCCTATAGTTAAATAATATCTGGGTAGAATAACTAGCTAGTGTATAATGAGCTTTATAACTATGTAGCTCTTATAGAAAGCATGCTCTTTTAAACTGGTGAGCTCTTGTCAATAGCTATTATATATTGAGCTACGGTTCAAAGGGGTTCTTTCATAAACTGTTGTTTTTCTTAGGCTGGATGCACATTGTCATGGACAATACAAATTGCTATATTGTATTACAGTCATTACGTTGGTCAGTTTGCGGTTGACGTTTGTTTGTCCGTTTGTTCTTCGTTTTATTTACAATACAAATATATCTTTGCTTTCCTTTTGATGCTTTACAACGATTTGGGGCCTTACACGCGCGAAGTTATGATCGAAATTGGCGGGAAAGCTGACAGCCGGTTTTTTTTAAAGAGAGTAGCCGACGCTTTGTGAAGTGGCCAGCCATTTCCTGCTAGGGTGATTGCATGTTACACTTATTGTTCGCGATTGTATAAAGCGTGTTTGGACACGTGTTGGAGAATACACAGAGGGCCAGGTGATGGAGTGATTCGAGGCGAACGATTTGTGAAATTCATTGTTAGATGTAGACTAAAGGCAGTGATGTATCGGTACCGATAACAATTACAGCTACGGGTAATAATTATTTTGCAATGACGAAGCGTCTTCGCATAACGATTTTTTACTTATATTTTATATTCCTCGTGATGTGTTTATAATTATAATCATTTACAACCCTTTATCATTCCACTACTACTTTGTCACTAACAATAGTCTGTCACGCTGACCAGGTACGGGTTGGCAGTTGGCAGACAGACAGTTTATCTTAAACAAGTGTGTTAGTGCTTAATGCCAAATAGGGTCAACTAATAACAATATAGAACAATAGGATGGCTTGAAGCGCGACCTCCAAAAGGTTAGTGACATACTAATAATATCTGACCGTACAAGACATATCTAGCAGAGTTAACATTATGATTTTTTATATCTATTTATTGTTATTAATTATTGGTTTATACAGCGATCATAGCGAAATGATTTTAAGATTATATCCCTTTTTATGTTCCTTTGGGAATTGATGTCTTCTAGATTTGGTGATGGTGATAAAGTTTAGTGCAATTCTTAAGCCGTCTTTAAATACTTGATTCAATTTCTTGTTAAGGCATGTGATAAAGCAATTGGAAAAGTGTACTTTGCTCTATGGTTGCACTGTTTTAAATCGAGCCTTCATAAACCGTCTAAAAAGATTTCGTAAAGTACTTGACATTAAAGTATTTTGATAACTTGTTTCACCACATAGACGAGCACAGAGTAAATAAATACTTTATATTACATAATAAATAATTGTAGCAGTGAGAGCTAAGTGGTCTGTGATTCAGCTTCTCCCTCCTAGAGCCCGAGATCAAATTCTTACGAAGAACGCTTCATAAAATATGCGTTCAATGTTATGTCATTTGATATAACGACAAAATTTAAAAATTAAAATTGTTGGTACCGTACTGTCTGACTCCCGCGCTAAGCCCTTGTCTATTGCCAACCATTTGAATAATGTAACCAAACTGATTAATTCCACGCTTCTGTTTAAACGACAAATTGATATACATACAAATTCCCGCGCTTTTCTGCTACCACAGATAAAGAGTTGAAACGTTTAATTTTAGAATTGCCTTGAAACTTCAAATATCGACCAAGAGCAATATAACATAATGTATCAAATACAGTGCTGTTATTACGTGAAGCACTTATTTGAAAGCTGGTGCATATCAAACAATCTATACGTCCTATAACATGAAAATCATTGAAGAGCATTTGTAATCTAAATTGTATTGAGCCAATTTTAATGACTTGTTGTATCGATAACTATTTTTACTTGAAACACTATAATAAAAAAATATATTGGCAAAACTGCACATAAGCACATGTCCCTCAAAATAGGCATTTAAGGAAATATCTTTGATAGTAACCAGCCGGATGATAACAGTAAAACCAAAAAAAGCACGTATAATTGAATGTATATTTTTAAGTGCAGACAAAAAAAATGGTTTTGTTCATCACACAAATATTTATTATTGGCATGACTCGAACTCAGGACCTCCGGCACAACAGCCAGATTTTCTACCCACAGCATCAAAGGGCGCACGTTAATTTCACATACTATAATAAAAACAATTTTCTTTTACTTTTTCTATAAAGTCATAACTTGATTTTAATAGATATGTGTATATTATTTGGATTGCAGTATAAAGTGTAACCAAAACTTTTAACCTTTAATAGTATTTACTGTTCGTAATAATATAATGTACCTAATAATTCTTTAAATAAAAAGGTGATAATAATGATATAAGCAACATGTTTTGGCTATTTCAAGAATTTTGCGCAGTACCTAATATTAAGAAATGCTCAGTGAATAAGTTACATAAACAGTGCATGAGTTTAATTTTCGTAAATAGCTTAATCGCTTCACGTGGTTGTTAAAGCACGTGTCTAATGGAGTCAAATTAAATCCTTTTTAACGATATACCAACGTAATACCTTCATTTCTATTCCAGTCACAGTGTTTTAGGAGCGGAAGTGCCCAACTTTTTTTGAATAATCCGTCTATAATGCCACTTTAGTACATCCGGTCGCGTAGTTCGTCAATAGCGTGTGACGGTTGAGTGGAAATAGTTATATGTTTTATATTATTCTACACCCGCAAATCGGTTCCGAATATGTTTTTGAAAATAGATCTTGTTCAGTGCAATGCGATAAATGTAAGTGAGGCAATTAATTACATTGAATTGATGTCATTTTTTAAAATGTATTTAAATGAATATCAAATTGTATTTTTTAAATATTAACGTATTTTGTAATGTTATGGTTCTTTATGTAATTGAAGTAATGTGTAATGTTAAATACCACATCAGTAGCAATTTTTGAATCAATATTAATTTATGATTAATTGAAAAATAATAAATATTTCATAAATAAGCTCACAAGTTCCGCTCAAACTGCACATGTATGAAGAAAATGAAGAAACTCGGCAGCCCTGTATGTGCCTATAGATATTTGGTGCTCAGTGCTCTCTGCCTATCTCGTAAGGCGTACAGCGTAACAATGTAATAATAACGTTACCCAATTCTATCAGCATAATATATTCTTGTAATTTATGAAGGGTTGTTTTTAATTGAAGGACAAATTGATTTAAGGGCTTACGCCTGTAGTAATAACTTATCTTTTAATTATAAATCACAAGTTTGGTACAGCTTACAGCTTCACAGTTTTACAGCCAGTGGTACATAACATTAAACATGCATACATTTTATTAAAGAAACGGTGCTTACCAGGATATGAACTTGAGACCTGCCCTAGGATATAGACTTGAGTAGATACTCGTACGTATAAGATTCTTTTTGAAATCGTTAATCTATGGTGGTTGGTTATTACAGAAAAAAACCTGGCAAGGAGTCAAATACACTCGAGTGTGTGTTTTATTATAACAATCTTCTGAAAAACTCTAATCCAAATTGCATTAAATTGTTCATTTTATCAAATTTTGACTTATCCGGATTTGTAGAAAAAAAAAACATAGGTGCGTTCAAATAGTTCGTGAAGAAGATTATGCCGCGCTTACACGTACTTCGGGCTAGGATGGCCACGACGACCGTTAGAAAAATGAGGACCTTCTGAAGACAATACGATTGATGTCCGACTGGATTTGAACTGGATACTGTTGGCGTGTCATTTTTGTTAGGTTCATACAAAAATATTAATGATGTATATCGTGTGAGTATTGCATTTCAAAGGGATAAACCTACTTTATATATTTTTCTAATCTATTTTCGCCACCTCAGAACCAAAGGATGCGAAAATCATAGACTAATGTGATGTACGAGTATGTCGTCTCAGTGAGAGTTCTTAACAATTTCGATTGCTTACACTTTTCTCTAAAGCTTGTAAAAATATTGGCGTACAGGATGTTCATTCGCTGCACTTATGCTGTTAGTCATAAGCTTTTGCCAAAAAATATTTTCGTTGTTTTGTTTACAGAAATTGTTACAAAATGTCCAACTTAATTCAAATATTTAACGAAAAGTTGGGAAGTCCCAAAGTGGTAGCAACATGGCAACCCTAAGCGATCCTCCTTTGTAACGTCACCACAAACAACGCGCCCACGGAGCCGCCATCACAAATTACCCGAACAATTTACATAGAAAAAGTGACAAGCAACGACGCAAAACATTTGTTAGCCCCATTGTATTGGTTGTATTATATCTTTGAGGCTTTTTCGCCTTATATTTTATTTATAAACGCTGTATTTGGTTCGTACTAACAAGATGTTTACGCTGGCGTGTCACAGTGCGCGCACACCTTTTTTTTGCCATAGACAAGTTGGCTTTCTTTTCGGCAAACGCTTAGGTTCTGTACACATTGGAGTGACTTTTGATAGCGTCTTAAATATCATCAGCGTGTTGCAGTATACTGTTGAATATAGCCCTCTCTAAAAGTTGGGTTGGGTGTGCAGATCACAGTTCTCAGCACCACCTATGCTGTCTTCCGTATCCGCGACGAGGCAATATGTGCTGGACCGTGCTCAGCCTCGTGCTCAGCCAGTGATGTATAACAGCAGGCCAGGGGGGTGCGGTAGGGCTCCGAATATGGAACTCGGAACCCCTTATAAACTTTTAATCTGCCGATTGAACGATATTTTGATTTAAAATCGAGCACAGTGTACACGTAGCTTTACACACTTCACAATAGAATCATGGGCAACGCCAGTGACTGTACGTACATATAATCTGTTTGTCGTTCGATTTTTAAATTGGTTTAAAGATGGCGACTGTTTAATGTAACGGAAAATTGTTTTATTCAAATAGATATAGCCACTTTAACAACGATTGTTGGGTTAACGGTTGAATGGTTATATTTCGGGCGGTTTGCGGTTTTTAAAGGTATTACTTCGATTGATAAATTTTCATTGCGTTCGAAGTTTGTTCTATTTAAATAAATTGTTTGAGCAAAAATGTCATTATTTTGGAAATGCTAAATGAATTCTATAAATAGGTCGATGTGACGCCAATTTTTAATAATAAAAATATCTTGTTTGCTTTTGACGCTTTCACAAGTACCTATGTATTGTCGACAGTATTTGAAAGCAGTCTACGACAGCGCACGCAAACAGGCGACTCGGGCTGACGTTTTGGAAGAACCGATGTAACTCTCCCTGTAAGCTCCACATATCCCGAAGCGCCGGCGTGACTATGAATAGTGATAATAATTTTATTCATTTTGTCCACGAGCGACGGACCGCGTCAATTTTGCTGACGCCGCCGCCCGCGCCGCCGGCTGCGGTGTAATATGCGGCCGCTCCGGCCAGCGACGCGCTGGGCGGCGCCGCGTCCAATATCGGCTCGGACGACACTCGACACTCGTGCACACTGGCGACTCCATGTTGCCATTTGCGACATGTCGGATTTTATTATTTTATCTCTTATTGCCTTCGTTGGTTGTGTCGATTGAAACGTGACGGGCGATCGAGTGGTCCTGGGTTCGAATTCCTGATCGGGCCCTATTGGATTTTCTAACTTAGATTATCTAGTAGTGGCTCGGAGTCTGTATTTGCGCCCAATCTGTGACAATAGATTCACCCACTAGCTGTAGGCTCGTGGGACGTAAACGAAACTGGTGAGACGTGGGAGTGTATTACGCTCCTGTGCCTACGTCTTCGGATATTCCAGGCGTGATGTTACGATAAGTATTTAATATGTCTGCTTACAAACCTCCAACATGACAACAAAACGCATGTAAGATAAATTATCGTTTTCCTCCATCCGTCAACTTTTGTAAGTCCATACTACTTATATATTATTGCTCCATATATGTATTTTCCTTTTACAGAAACTAAGTTTATTTTTAAGCATATAATTTTATATTATATCTGTAAGGATAACGATATACAGCCTCCGCCTACACCGTTGTGAACCTGACGCGATGATAAAGTAAAAAAGAACAACAACAGTGTCACTATATGGTATATCCAGTCGCAAGTCCGCGCTGCCCCAAGTGCCTCTACAGCGACTTGTAACAATTTACGACAATGACCATTCAGCGCACGTGTCATGCGCTAACAGATTTCATATTTGCCATGAATGTTTTTTGTTCTGGACGCTTCTGACAAATGGTCTAGCGCTCTAGCGACAAATTTGGTTGGGATTCTATATTGAGAGTATATTACGTTGGTTTAACTTTTATGACCTTCTTATTGTGGGAGGAGCCGTGTAGGACAGAGGGATGATAAAACAGTTGACGATAATGATGATAAGAGCATGGTCGTCATATAAAGTTAATGCTCATAGTAAATGATTATGTCATTGCTGTCTTATAAGTAGTCGTTAATCAGCTTAATGTGCTACAATTTTAATGACTGTCGATTACATCGATATTTGAGGTGTTTACGGCTGCGAAATTTGTTGAGAGCTACCAAGAATCACGGGCTGAATACCTTCTTGGCATTGAGCATTAAAAACGTAGAGATCGCATGTCTAATCAATACGATCAGCTTTAGACATAAACGGATTGATTACATGCGCGATACACCGTCGCCATTTTTGATATTTGAATAACGAACATAAAATTTATTATCTGGCAGGTGACGTTCAGAAGCTATATATTAGACATACACATATATTTTTTTACAGTTTTTAAATAGCATTAATGCGTTATGTTAAATATAGAATACAAAATTCGACCGTGATAGGTTATGTAAGGCGTGTAATTATAAAATAGTTAACTTTGACTTCACACCATTAAATTCGTAAAATCACACCTTTCGTCGCTGTTGTGTCGCAATTAAGCTTTTTTTTTATTAAATGCCAGTATGTATTATACATATATGGTCGTAATTATGAAATGTTACGTTCATTCAACCTTGGTTATATATCGTATAAGTCAAGTTAAGGTGTGCTGTAATTAAACTTCATTTTTAGGGTGTTTGTAATAACATGCTGTAACACGTAATTTATAATTTAATCATCTACTTACGTTCATTACATTGGGTTACAACTAAAATGATAATTAAAGTCATTTTTGGTGTAGGTATGTTGGCTGTAGGGTCATATTTTTAATGGAATTAAAGAGTCTTAATTTATTATAGATATGGTTATAAACGGGCATTTTAAATATTGATAACATACTATTTAAATTTGACAATTGAAAAAAATTATATCAATTGCTGTGGTACTGATAACTATCTACTTGTATACCAATAACAAAATGTTTCTCCATATGTATGTAAATTCAAAACAAATTCTTTACAAATGTCTCAAAAGGTAATTTCAATTCAAAAACAGAGATCTATTTCAGATAGTCATCGTTATCGAGATATCCAATTTCCCCTATCAAAACAACATCATCATTGCTCTACAAATCATTTGTACAAAAAACCACCCTAATACACTCTCTACGTTTCGATCCCTACCACAATATATATTTATAAAAACGCCCCATAACATGCGTTAATATTGGCCGAAAACGCAGCTGCTGCTGTGGAAAAAAAACTAAACCGCCGCTATTGGTCGTATCAAAATGGCGCGAACATTATCAACAGCTGTCATCCTCATATTGTCTATGGTTTACGTAAACGTAACAGAATAGATAACAGATAGAAGTGTCTTTTAGCTATTAATACAGTAACGAAGTATCCCTGTATCTGATATGAATACAAGTGCATACATTGTTAAGTTCCCGCTTAGTGAACGTGCATAGCGCAACCAACCAATTACAGTCGGCCGCAGGTCAGTTTGATTTTAGTCGCAGATAACTATTAATTGGCGTGCTTCCTTTAATTACCTTGTTGTGCAAAAAACTAATATAACAACATTTCCTTTTTAATATAGATGTTTGCGTGTCAGTCACGCAAATCAATTTATTTTCTGCTCCTGCATATTTTTGCTATATTCGTAGTTATCAAGGCAACATTTACTGGCGTGAATAACAAGCATATACCTACGACTCGAGTTTATTTAATTTATTGTAATTTAAGTACATTTGGGCAATATGTTTATTTACACGTTATTGACAATATTAAATGCCCTTTTTTTGTTGTGTACTGTATTATTAAATGCTTTTGGTAAAACTTGTGGATGTGATGACAAAAAATTCAACAAAATATACAATAAGTCATGTATTTCTAGTCATGAATAAATACTTTTGTATGCTTGTTTATTGGTATTTAGCTAACGTTATAGTAATGGAAAACTGTTAGAGTTTCGTGTGTTAAAAACTAATGTTTCGAGCAGTTCAGTGCGCGATTAAATACGCAATGATGAATTTAGATTGTATTTAATCTGTATATTATGATTATAGCATCCACAATACATGTTTTAATATATACTTGCCATGTCTATGGTTTACCGCTTCTACGGTGAATATTTATTTCAGCGTTTTTCCTCCCATCCATATGTTGTTTGGTGAGGAAAAATTGGTTTTCATATATACAAGCGTTAATAAGAGGTTCACGTGTTTGCAGGCTGTAAATATAAATGAAATCACGGGAAATATTGTTGCGTTTTATTACCTCGCGAGGTGTCGCCAGTTTACAATGGTCCAGGGGCTGTCGACATTTTTATGAATGTAATGTACTTCGTGCTTAGATATTCCTTATAATTTGTTTGTCGATTTAGAGTTACATTTTATGAACTATATTTAGTTTTTGTTCAGCTTTTATACTTCAAATATACTCGACAATAAAGACTAGATTGTGTCTGGGCTTAAGAGTAAAAATAAAATCAAATTAACATAAAGTAATGATTTTAGAATGTTATATTTAAAGGCTTACAGTTTACAGATTTTAGAATTTTATATTTAAAGGCTTACAATTTACAGATTTTAGAATTTTATATTTAAAGGCTTACAGTTTAATTTTAATATAGACAAAACATCACTATACAGTAGAAACTATAAAGTAGTAGAATAATACACGTGTCCCTCTATTAGATATTTAGATATAGATATAGATATTTAGATGCATCTGCGTGTAGTGACATAAATGTACCTGTTCTAGAAATCTCCCAATGTAGTAAATGAAAGTTCAATAACAAATGCTTTCTTTTATGATTAAGGATTCTACAAAGCAATCGCCTTTGCACCATCAGGCGAGACCCGGACCAACGCTGCTCTGTTCTAAATTTTAAAAAAATATCGAAAGGTTAACGAATATTGATAGCGTAAGAGTCGGGACCAAATGTTACGAAGCCACGGATCAGGTCGCTTCGTTAGAAAAAAAACCTAATGAAATCGCACCTAGCAATTTCAATTTGATTAGCGACATTCCATGCCTCCAATGGTTTTAAAGCTTAGTTTCAAACGGAATTATCAATTAATTTCTCGTTAACGTTAAATGACGGTGTTGTAACAATTTGAATATATCTAGGTACGCCAGTTCGTACTGGATACGGCCGGATAATAAACATTTAACGAGAATGGAAAAAAATACAGATCCGTTTCTACGGCTCTTATTTCGCTCTACGTAATTATTAGTGATATCAAACAAAAATTATTAAGATTTCACAACGGTTTTCATCAATTTTGCAACATTTGCTTTAGAAGTAATATTATTCACAATTTTTTATTTGAATCTTTTGGAACAAATATATATCGTCTATTTTCAACGTACCTATAATATAAATAAAATCAATTTGAACAATCATTAAAATTTGATTGTCGTAGATAAAATGATTTGCGTCTGTTTGTATAACATTCTATTGACTTATTCAAATTCAAATATCGAACGTAAACAGTGTTTTGAGTGTATGAATATATTAAGTGTGCAATGAAATTATAGATAATCTATAGGTGTTGTATTTTTACCACAGATTATAAAAGGTGTAGGCGTATAACTTATTTTCAATGTGTTATTGATATAGTATTATGCGAGGTCTCTAATCATTATCATCATCATCAAGCTATTTCATAGTCTAATTTCAGACCAGCAAATAGCATGTGTCTCCAAATAATATAATGATAATTAACTAAGATATTATGATTTATAAAAACAAAAAATCAACATAACTATATGTAGGTACATGTATGTGTAATTTACCAACAGTTTTGTCACCTTAACACAAATACTCCTTAAGATAAAATGAAACCTGAATGATATTACTATGTTTGGGGTTATATTAAAAAAAAAACCACATTAGTCTATGCTGAAAGCAACACGATCGCGGCAAGCCGCACGTCTGTATCGTCGGCGGGCGGCGCGCGCGGGCGGCGCGGGGGTGTTTTTCCAAATTAAAAGCGGCCGCCCCGCGCCGCGGCCGCAAACGCTATTACCATATAGATTGTTGTTTGCGCGCCGCCGCCGCTCGCCGAGATAGGACACGGGCCGCCGCAGGTGGGTACGCGGCCGCGCGGCGCTCTGACACCATTGTACGTCGCTCATTCGCTCATCATATCATTCTCATCGAGCGGTCCGATCCGACCCCTGCTCACCGCGCGAAGGTGTGTATGTACGGATGAACACTATAACGTTCGGATTTCGTATGCGACTGAGCGGGACTGAGGCGGTGATCTGCCTCGCTGGCCCAGTGTCTACCTGCCTCCGACTAGCACTGGATCCTTGCTGTCGTCACGCCAAGTTGCTTACGGGGTGGGCAGCGAGCACCAGACACGTCAGTTATGCTAGAGTTATTTGATCCTGGACGTTCACCGCCGTCTACTTTTACATAAAAAAGAATTAGTCGAATCCAATTACTGCTTTGTAACAGCTGTGCGGTATATATAGCGCGTATTTTCCCAAAGCGAATATGATCTGTTGTGGGCCAGGACCCCCACAGATGTGGATCGCATCGGCCGCGGCTCGGTCGTTAGCGCGCCACGCCCTCCGGCGCGGCTCGTACCTGCGGCCGCTGCGGCCGCTGCGGCTGCTCGGTGACGGCGCCGATCGTGCTTGTATATTTGAAGTTTACGTTATATGTAAAATATGTATCGTCATCGGTCGTTATAATATAGTTGACGGTAAGATTGAAAATACTGGCCGAAAATATCATACACCTATATCCATTTGAAAAAGGAAAGAAATCGACACCCATATGGACGCAATGTACAGCTAGAAGAAAAGCCGACGCGAGGTGTCGCCGGCGCCAACAATATCAGGTGCCCGTGTTATATTGAATTTCTAGACGTTCAGTGGCACTCAAATATTGCGTTGCGGGCACCAAATAAACTTTGAGAACTTGGAATCCTTTGATGTAGAAAGAGTATAGGAACATGTTTGAGAAGTGTACGTTTCATAGTCAGCGATGAACGAGTCAACGCGAGTACAATGTGCTTGTGAGGGAATTTCGTCGTTATCCTGTCTTAAGTAGAACAGTTACCTAAGTGTTGTCAGATTTCGTCCTTTAAAGTGCACATATTGGTGTTCCCTATCGCAGTTAAAAAATGAGCCGTTAAAACAAGAGCCAAACAGCGCTAAAGACGTATCCTGAGCCAAAAGGCAAATTGACACAAATTGACAGCTTATTATGTCCAAACAAAATAGTTAACACACGCGTTTATTAACGTCACAAACTTTTCTGCGTAATGCGAAACTTTCTCCATAAATATAGATTAGAAACTAGATGGAGATCCTGAAAAATACAAGGTAGTAAATATTTAGTGCTATAATATAGAAATACATTAAATTGCGCAACTGAACAAAAATATCGCAGCCGTTGTTACACAGAAGCGAACAGTTGTGTTCGCTCACAGCGCGCTCGCCGGCGGCGGGCCCGCGGGGCGGCGCTACGAAGTAACGCGGCAAGCGGCCACCGCGCGGCGCCGCGTCGCGTGGTCCGGCTCGCGCGCGCCGCTCTCTCCGCGAGCGCTCGAGGCGGCGCGCGGGCCGGTGCGAGCCGGTTGAGGTGCACCGGGCATAAATACAGGCTTCGAGCTGGAGCATCGGAAATATGATTGGAGTAGGTAGGGGCTCCGGATTCGGTTCCCGTGCCAGGAGTCCCGGGTCCGAATACACCACCAGGTTGCCAGTTAAATATCACTCCTCGGAGTTCTAGATAGAGACTGGATGACTGGGAGGTTCTGTCGATACGCCCTTGGACAGCGCGGCACCCTTTGGCCCTGTACCTCATTCTGATAGGAGATAATCATCTAATAATACGGATATAAGCCCAATATTATGAACTACAAAAGCTTCGATACTTACGGTTTGAATATTTCCCCAGAGTCACGTCTATAGCGGGCGTTGGCTGTGCAGTGTTAGGTGTGTGGTCCAAGTGCGAGCGATGTAGTCAATAAGACATACCTGTATTTTTCCGTGTCGCCTATGGTCTTGTTATTTATTATATTTGTGAACCCTAGATCAGTTTCATAGACAATCAACTTAAACCTTCTCATTGTGAGAGAACATTCACCAGCGCAACATCGCTTTTATACAACTCACTCTAGGGCTGTATGTGCCCTCCAACTGTAAAAACTCTAAGAAAGTCTATATGGTTGACTACTTAATACATTCCTATAAATTAGTCTCCAAAAAATTAAAATAACATTTCATAAAGCGTGTAAAAAGTTATTGGTATCCTTGTAAAACTCACAAATAAAATATTCCTGCTCTATAGAATCAAGAAAATTAATACGCGACCTCTTATAAATTGTGATTAGCGCTAACCGCTCGCGCTGACGACACACCCCAACCCTCCATCGCCCAGGGGACGCGGCGAGCCGGCCGCTCTCGTCTCCACCAGAACACTCGTGGGGTTGCATTGAGGACGTGCTGTGCATACATTTAATATTACATCTAATATTTAATTGCATATGATCTATTACGTTTTATGTGACAGTATGTACCTAATAGGTTATGTATGTCGTTTTGACTTAACCGCCGACGGGCTGCGGCGTGGGCGTGGGTGGCGCGCCTTGCCCAGCGTGGGGATTGTGGACAAAAACCTCCAAGGAGAGGCCTGTGTCCAGCTGTGATAGGCTGATGAT
>DWEI01000899.1:0-18697 GCA_018245875.1 Mysoria ambigua | reverse complement strand
AAAGCCAACCTCATGGTGGTGTTTAGTGGGTAGGCACAGTCTTCAACTGTGAGTCCCACATACCCACGGCGGCCGGCTGCAGTGATAATGCTTGGCGCATTCACCACCACCCTCCCCGCATGGTGGGTGCCCTTTGTTTGGGCTCAAATAAAAAAAAAATCAGTCTACTGCTGGACAAAGCTTTTGCTTTAGGGAGTATTACCCATAATCGTCAAGTTGAGTATTCACGTTGAGAATTGTAGAGCAATACAGAACATAAAAAATAATAATTCTATTCACGTGTCATATGAGCAACAATTACAAGTTAACTTGTTTGCCGTCGCCATGGCAACCATGAGCCGAGTGTTGCCCACGCTGCAGTCAATATATGTTTAATAACTAACGACACTCGATGTACCTACACAGTTACCGGTTTGGGGACCGCTTCGCAAACAACTCGCGAATCCTCTAGTGTCGTTCAACTGTATTGTTCGATGGAAATACATCTCTAGCTCTATACAAATCCCTGTACAGTTACAATGCGAAATGTGGCAGCGGCCGACGTGACTATCCAGTAGTAAGTATTTTGCGATGGATTTCCATGGCATAGCTACAAAAACAATATTCTCTGATGCACGATGGTTGTTCGTTAGTATGAAATACTGACAAATCTAAGTCATTCTGGTTTGGTCTCTATTGATCGACGTTCATGAGGCCATTTGTATTTACAACATTTGTAATTCCCCCAGAGATAGGCAGAAGAGTGTTGCACACTCCCACCAGTTCCACCAGTTACGTTTACGTCCCAATATGTTATAGTTGGTGAGCGTGTTGCCATGCACCGGGCACAATCCTCAGCTCAGCCCTGCCTGTACCCGCGTTACATTTCAATTATCAATGATAACGTGTGTGTATATGTGTAACGGCCGACTGCGAGCAATCAACTGGCCGGCACAATGTCTGTCGGCATAACAGTCACCATAACAGCGCGCATGGGCCAACGCCGAGGGGACGGGCGACGCGTTTTGTTGTTGCGCAACAATGCGCTGTCACGCTACTTTCGCACGCCGCTCATTGCGTACGCGTAATAACCTCATACACGGCAAAGTCCGCGTAGACTTGATGTACAAATTTTGTGCGAGGACGTATGCGGTGCTCTCACACAGGGGTGATTTGGTCATTTCTTGATTACTCAGTAGAGTCTGTTTAGAGTTGAGATTTTCCAAAGGCTTTGGGTGTATGGCATGAAGATTCATTGAATAGGTTCGGATAAGCAGTGGAGCACTCAGTAGAGTCTCGATAGAGTTGATTTTATTCAGACGCTTTTGATGGCTATCGCAAACATTCGTAGCTCTAGCGGTTATCATAATCAGCCGCGTTTAGATAGAGTTTACTTTGTACAAATGCTTTGGGCAGAGATCGCAGATTTTCATAGATATAAACTCTACAACCTAGTTTACCAGATATCAGACAGAGAAATTACACTATATTTTCATGACCTATCTTAGGATAATAATTATCACTGTATCAATTAGCTTCGATGTAGCCATTTTCCTTACGCTCTTTAGCCATTCCCGCGTTGTTGACGCAAGTGATATCGTGAAATAATCCCAAACAGCTTCTAACTAACTGCTGAGGTTTTCAACTTGAACGAGTATGGCATTCTTTGATACATAGAAACCCTCATCAGCGATCAAACATCATCGAATCAACGCTATGAATATCTCCATTTCCGTCGTTTTCTCTAGTTTGCTGTGATAATTAATAACTCCATGTAATCAATATAAGTCATAAAGTTATAGCGACTCCATTTTGTGTTTGTAAAAATAAATATATTTACGAGAATTATCAACAGCGAAATACTTGTCAACATATTTGAACAATAAATATGGATGGTAGAAATTATTAATAATAAATATTTTTTTATCACAATCATCATTATCGCTTTTATAATTGTATTTTTGTACCAATTGTATTTTTGTACCATTTTCGAAATATGGATCTCTTCTGTGAATGAAAGGGTTAGTGCTCTATGTACACTTTTTTGATGTACCAAGAAATCGAAACATTTTAATTTTGTGTACAAAATTAAAATCTTTCGGTTTTAATATGGATAATAGTCCACCATTTTTGTCATACGCCAATAAAATTAATTATACGCGTACATACATATATGTAAGGCTGGAGGGATATCGAACAGATATAACTGCAACAAAAATACGCCCACGAAACCGAACCTTATATCGAAAACAATAAAGTTCAAAATGTCCTCCTTGTACCATACACCTCACAGCGCAGACTTCATCGCGAATTCCTCGCGAGCATAGTCGGGTCGCATAGCCGGTAATTCAATAGTTTGTGTACAAATTAAATAAATGGCCGCTTATATAGTTGTGGAGCGTCGAGCAGAAATCTGTTTGAGGCAGAAACGCTTGCAGAATGCACGATGTTCGTACGAGGACGTGGCTCGCATTAAGCAATACGCGGCGTAGACACGAACCGGCGGCTGCCGGCGTGATCTAGCCGACACGTTACTGGGACTGTTCCACGTGCACCCGAGGAAATGAACATTCGCAAATATATCGAAAACGATGGCGGCTATCGATACGAAACACCTAATAAACGTAGGTTAAGAGCAACTGAAAAAAATATGCAAATATATTAATATATAGATAAGCAAATAAATATAGTATAAAACAGTTCACCACTCATTGATATATAATGTATATATCGCCCATATACACATAGTAGAGCTCTTTATATACACGTAGGACTTTAAAACCGGTCGAAGTGGCTCGACTTCACGTGCAACTTATTCCCCGGGGGTGCATTTGTAAAAGTCGCTCGTAAGAACTAGCGCCTTGGAGGGTATTAAATTTTATGTCCCCTCGGCCAGCCGGTAACGCCCGTGCAGACCACTTTGTTCCAACTTAACCCAACGTACGCGGGTCTAAATTTATGAAGTACCATTTATCTGACTGGCTGGTTCGGCCAGTGGTCAGCTACTCTGGATGTCGACGTGGAAGCTATGGATTCAATTCCTAGTAAAGAATACTAATGAAAAAATAAGAATGAATCCTAGTTATGTGTCTAGGTGTAATAAAAGTCCAGGCGTAATCCAATTCAGGATCAGGCGACGGTAGGGCAATTGTCTTAAAAATTGATTTTATTATTATTAACCAAATAAAAGTATTTATATGATAATTGATTGATATTTTGTAATCAAAAACTTTTATATTTAATCGATATGAATCTTAGTCAACCCAAAAGAGGACGAAGTAACCCGACCTAAAACATAAAAATATTTAAATATCTAATAAGCGGGATTCGAATCCACAATCCATTGATATGAAATCGTACAACACAATATAGAACAACACGCAGTACTTCACAATACAACAACATTAGCACGCAACTGATAATTTACACAAACGTACATACATACAAAAAACTACAATGGAACACGATAAGCTAAAAATACAACAGTTCAACGCCCTTTGAGTAGTTACAACTAGAGTTACAGAAGGCGTGTTGACGAAGGTCTACCTATGGGAATACTCGGTATATTAGGTATATATCTTTTCGAAATTTAAAACCACTACAAATACGATAATTAGTCTAGTATTTTTAAGTATTATCAGCGCTTTTGGTGTCTCCTTTTTTATATTTAAGCGGTGAGAAAAAAATTCATATAATATTTTTAAAGTCACTCCATTTTTAAACCTATAGGACTCGAATCCTTAACAGAGGTAAAAATTTAACATTGTCATAATACCGACCTAATAAATTTAATTCTTGTTGGGATACGCCAAAAATGTTTACCTTTTTCATCTATAATATGAATAATACATTCTGCAAAAACACATTACGAACGAGTTAAAAACAATGAGGAAAGAAAAATACTGGCCGTCTTAAATCACGAATCAAATGACAACACACGAAAACTATTTTATATCTACTATTCTCGGCAACAGTTGATATTAGCAGGCACATTTAAATTGCCCATTAATATCTACATCGAAAACCATATTTACTCAAAATCTATGCCGCCGAGGAAGACCGAAATATGAACGACCAGCACCGTGTCCGCGGTGCCGATGGGTGATGTTCGCGCGTTCACGGCCCGTCCACACAGCGGCGGACCTAAACGGGCGTCGACTATTGTGTTCCCTTGGTGGTTGTTAAACGCACCGAGCGCACGGCGCGCTCGCCTTAACGAGTGTCCGACATGTGCCGATTAGCAATGACCCGAGCCCTTAGAGGAGCGATATCAATTAAATTTGAATACGGATACGGTGGGGATGTCCACGACTACACTCGACGTTCTTACATCAATGTCATCGCTCATTTGTTTTTATAACGGACAGCCACAGATAGACAACACAATTATTCAAATCAAGATCAACTTGGAATCCCTTACATCGTCAAAAATTTTAATATTATGAACGGAACTATGAGTCGGCTTGGTTATTACGTTATTCCGATACGGGCGATTTTCATAGAATTCATTAAGGTAATAGACTGAATTGTAGGAAGCGATACGGTTGTTGAAATATTCGTTTAATTAATCACAAAAGAGCAAAACAAGAGATTAAATATTTGGGCTTTCACGCGTACTAAATTGTTTATAAAATAAATCCTTTTGCGTCTTAATTGCCTGATAATTAAAACGTATAAAATAAAATATGAAGCAAGAGGATGGTCTCAGAACAATCTAAAGTTAAGCCATAAATTCCTTGTGTTATCGATTAAATGAATATATATATCCCACTACGATGCCAATATTTATGTGTTGTGAGAAAAAGTCTATAGAAAATACGTATGATGTCAATAAAATCTCTATCACTCTATATCTCTATCCACTGCCGTACTTAGAACTCGTTACTTTAGTAAACCTTCCACGTAAATAACACAGCGTTATGATATAGTATCTAACACAAAAAAAACCAATAGCACTATAATACAAAACATACACAACTTCGATATCACGTATCTTACTAGTCGGGAACCATTGCAACATCTATACATCCACGACACCGCTCGGCGGCAGCCCTGCCGACGTCAGCGCGCCATGTCCACGCTCGGGCAACCCGCGCGGTTCAACGAACCGTTTTCGCGTATTTGGGTTGCGCTTTGCGCAAACGCGCGTGCATCGGACGCGCGGCGCATCGCGCCAGCACCGGCCGCGCCCGCTCCGCTCGTAGTTCGTCGTGTTGTTGGGTAATATATGTGTAGAGACAAAGAGTTTGATGTTCGCGCTCTACTATATCTATTACCATTAGTATAATATTATAATGTGTTGAAATTTGTAGGTGTTGTCATATTTTTTGTTGCCATAATATTCCACACCGACGATACTGGCGCCACCGGCGCTAGAATAAGCTATTATTATTAAGAAATCATACACTGTTACATGATGATGATTCATATACAGTTAATAGTATACAAATTGAGTACAATTATTCAATATTTACACATAATAACTTATACTATGCAGCATTAACATAATAAAGGTGTTTGCAGAACGCAGCAATATGATATATTAATTTTTGTATTGTTAGAATTTTATGGCTAAAAAGTGATATTTTTTTATATGTTTATCTAAGTATTAGAGCAGTAAAAGAAGATTAAATCATCTATGAGAATTGTTTAGAGTATTAACACTACTCTTACAGTCAGTAACGCTATAATGGAAAGGACAGTCTCAAGGAACGCTATTCCATCATTACAAGGCGACTAATGTCACAAAACTTGCGATTTAACGCGTACACGTACGTTTCCGAGAAACACACTAGTGGCCATTACCCAACTAAGCAAGCAATGTATGTCTTAATAACTCTGATGTAAAACTGTTCCTTATTTTAATGTCTCTAATGCCAGGGACAATCACGATACAATGATGGTCATTTACAATTTTCTGTGATTTAAGTCAATAAAACATATTATACTATACATATGTATAACATAAAATATGAATTAAGCGACTATACTACACGATTCTGCACACCCGCTCTAGGAAATACTGGTGTAATGTTATATTACGTATAAAAAGTCTAATTAAATTGTACACAGACTAGAATAAAACGCGTTCTAAGTTATCGACAAGTCAGACGCGAGCTGTTTGTTCCCTAGCGTGGTGCATCGATACTTTTGTTTCGATATCGTATCACTAGCGAGGGCCAGTAAGTAAATAATTACCAGAGTATTGTTCGCGGGCCGACGACCCCGCCGCCGCTCGCTCGGTGACTATTACCAAATCGTGGCAGCGGCGTGCGATAACGACGTGCGGCGTGCGATAACGGCGTGCGGCTTGACTGACAATGTTTTGTCGAAAATATAAACGACTTATAATGGAATCGCTGTTTCGTTTAAACCAGTTAATTCGCTTGATAGTGATTTTGATACCAAATGCAAATAAAGAACTCGTGAATTGGTGAAAGGTGCATTGGACGTGTACTGCACTACCTCTTCAGGGATTATAGGCGTGAAGTTAAACTTATCTCGTCAATTAACTACCACACTCCTCTACCCCTACAGTACCATACAAACATGACCTTATAATATATAAAAAAGAAGTATATATCAATGATCAGTCTCGTTAAGGAATCGTCAATGTTTGCCTACATTTCGTTTGTTGTTTGTCAGTTTGTGGAAACCTCGCCATACGTGGGCCAGGTTCTAAATCACTCAGTTATGCAGTGTTTCATCAATTACGTCCTAAAATAAAGTCAAATGTACATTTTCCAAACTGACTGCTTTTGGCTTAAGTTTCAACGACCACTGTTAAGTGAAGTTTAATTTTCTGAAATATAGTAGCTTGAATCGGACAAAATACACAAGCGATAAGGTATGAAAACAGTAACATCGAGACATAAATCCAACTGATATATATTACATCTATTAACTATTATTTCTCTAACGCTAACAAAGTTAACCGTCTCAAACGCGTCACTGGACGACCGCGAGAGACGCGGTGTCTTCGCCCATTACCGAGTCGTTCGCGTACGATACAATTTGCATTATAAACGTGATTCACCGGTCACTGGGTCCCGGCACCTGAATCGTGGATCATGTTGTATTCGCGCTAGCTGTGCCTAGTTTAAACCGGTTAGAACTGGATTGGTTGGTATAGCGACTGGACTGTGTATCAAAGTATGTATCAAAGTATAAAATATCATAAGCATATATCTCCACGCCGAATAATACACGGGGCAGGCAAAGACCACCGAGTGGCAAATATATTTACAAACCTGCTGTGCTTCTATTACATTCAACGATTTAATCAATCATTTTTTGTACATGATTGTTTGAAATATCGATATGATAATAACTGATTAAAAGATTTTCAAAACAAATAATGCCAATAAATCATCACTGCAAGCCAACGTTAATATTAGAACAATACCGAATTCTCCAGTAAATATTTCCACGCCGCATACGAAGTATATTACGTATAGTGGCACTAAACTCGATTTATTATCATTTTTATCGAGTTTGTCCATTAATTACGAACACATCTTCATATGTTAGCAACACGGCGCAATCGCTCGGCGCGCGGAAAATCGATGATTTATCGTCTACATCGTACTCCTGTGCCGAGCGCGTGATATATCAAGGCTAAGTATTCGAAATCCGAGAGCGTCGTGAGAGCGGGCGTCCATATGCGAAAACGTTCGCACATTCTTTACCAACGGCTGAAGTAACAACTATGAAGAAAATAAATATAATTATATCATAAAAGTTAGTATCAAGAGAATCTGTACATATCCTATAATAACCAAGGTTTGTCAGAAATTTTGTGGCTTTATTGTGAGTGATGTTTATTTAACACGTTGAAAATATTAAGGATTGGCATCGCTAGTGATAAACTCAACGTTGGTCGGCCGTCCGTCCAGCGGGCAACCGGCAAGTACCGTTGGCTTGTCGTTTCGCCATTGGATCATCGCCTACATAAGTTACCTCCTCGGGTTTCGACAAAGAAGTTTATACCAATCATGTGATTGGTCTGTAATAAAGTTACACTGGTGTTCGTGTGCTTTCAATCCACTTTGAGACTCCTCCACAAATATCTATGTCCGTTTGACATATTGAAAAGTATGGAACTTACCCACCACTTGCCAATAAATGTCCGTTCACAAAAACTTGGCTAAGGGATCCTTCGTTTTATGTTTTTATTTTTCATGAATACAATAAGGTTTGAATATCGGGTAACAGACGTTTCGGCGGCAATGACGCTTTCCAATGCTATCTGTACGTATGTCAATGTGTTCACGATCCACAATAGTAAGGAATTGGTTGAGAAAAGCAGTGAAAATAAACATAACAATAGAATCTAGACCCAATTTGTTAAAAGTTATCGAGAAACAAAAATATACCTTAACGGTTTTCAATCTGTCATATCAATGTCACAAGAGCGTTTCAAGACGTTTCCCATAGTGATAAATAAAATCAAATCTCATTACAAACGCATGGGAAAAAATTCACACTGAAACGGCGATAACACGAAGGTCGCAATGTGCGACTACTAATTACACCATCCGATCCGATATACGATCTGATAGTCGTATCGACCGTGTCAAAATAACACCCCCCCCAAATTATAATACCGAGCTATTTTCTCCTTACCTATAAATAACCAAAAGCGAAAGGTTTCGTAATTATGTTTTTCATCTCGCTCAGGGCCATGTACAATACATAATACAAGTCATAAGAAATTTGTCGTTTATACTTTTCTAAAATTTCATGTTATTACCGAATAACTTGAAAAATAAATATACATATGTACGTGCAAATGCTAATATATTTAAGGCTCCGGGTGCGAAGCGAACAAATCGGACAGTGTGAAGTCGCTTTAACGAGGTATATATTTTTTGCAATTATAATTTTTGTCTGTTTATTCATGTAAGAGAACCGAGCTGCGCGCATCACGCAAAAACACGACCAATCGGATTCCGATTGAACTTTCACTTTTGTATGATACCATTCAACGTAACGCTAGCTCCATGTTAATGGATTCAGAGAAAAAAATCCGCTTCTTATTGTACGGTACCATCTCTATTTATAGTTTCGATGGCATCCACAGCGACCACGCTCCATGGAACTGGGTCGAAATGTAATCCATGATAGCACGTGGTCATGTGAGGTACTACGTTATATCGAAAACACTCTGCTTACGGCAAATGACCGTTATTTTTAGTTTGGGCACCGTTAGTGGTCATTTTTGGAGAACACGTAACAGGCGAGCGGCCATTTTTAACATTAGGACATAACTCGTTAGACCTTGATTTATTGTAGTTCATAAGAAAATAGCGAAGAAACATGAATTTTGTAACAAAATGATTTATTTTTGGATGGCGAAAATAGATTTTTCTAAATAACATCTTTAGTCGACTAAAAATAAAACAGTTTCAAGATCGGTACCTAAATTTAGAAAGAGAAAATATCAAGCCCATACAAAAAACATATATATTCGTATTTCGTTTTAAGCTAAATTCTGAGTATCAGTAACACGTTTTAAGAAAAAAAGTCTTGTATGTATTGTCGTGTTACAAAACAAGTCTATACAAAATGAAACGAAAACATTATCTAATTTACCAGGTCTTCCAACTGTCAGATATGGCCTTAATTTCTTGGAAAGAGCACAAACCATAAAAGCCATGTTGTATTAAAAGCCCATGGTTCCGTAACTTCTGGAAATGACGGTCATCAAAAGTGATTCCAATCACTTTCGTATCGCCAGAAACAAAATAAAAAGAAACCTATTAACGAACATGATAGAAATACTTAACCGGAAACCGTACCTACGAGATCCAGGTTAATAGCCAAGTTCACAAACCAAAAATACCATAATGTAACAAGCCGTTTCCACCTGCCCTACGTATAAGTGTATACAGCCAAGTAATCCAATTGTGCCATTCGTATTCGATTTTCTCAACTCGTTATTCAGAGTTGGTGGACATTAGGAACATCACCAATATCAAATTAGGCCGAGCGACCCTCGTCAGTCCGGTAATTGTGCTCCATGCGACGGGCCGAACGGCAAACACCGCCACACGTATAGCGTGTCCAAAGGAAAAACTATCTCCCGGTCAAACAACGAGGAAAAATAAGTGTCGTGACAGTTGCCCCGACGAAACGTACCGCGCCGTGGGAAATTCGTCAATAGATCGGCAACAGACGAAGCTGCACTGAATTTATGTTAGGGTGCGTACACAACGAATCGGTGAACGTTCTAATTATTTTTTTATGTATGTTCACTGTGTTTTTATTTATATCAGTGCGATCAGATGCGTGCCGGATTCGTATTTTAGGTCTCGCAGAATATATGCTAATTTATACATCTATAAAACTCGTATATATAATATTTACATTTTAACAATATTCTTTATGCAAAAAGAATAATAGAATGTAAGAGAATGGAATATAGAATATAACAATGCAAACACCAGCCATCTGCAATCAATCTAGTATTCTTCTGTTAAAAGTGCAATAACTTTTGGTTACATCAACTGCATAAGTAAAGCCATTAGCTACACCAATGTTGTTAGTAAATGTCAGTATGAGGGCAGTTAGTATTAGACAGCAGCCACATCAGTCGATGTTGGTCATGGAATCATAGCCAGTCTTGTGGCTAGGATTGGTCACCAGCAGAAAACGTAATCAGCCTCCATCTTCAACAGGCCATAGTACAAAATACGTACAAATAATTGTAATAATATTGCTTCATTATATAAATACTCGTAACGGTAGCGGTTAACATTGCCTACATAGAGTCGAACGGCAAACTGGCAGATGAACTCAGCGGGGTACTAATCGTTGTAACTTTCACTTTAGGAACAGTGGGACCTTTATCCGAGAAACCAGCTCCAACTTTAATCTGAATCGAAAAATGTGCGAAATAAAACGTTTACTTAGGATTTATTGACTTTTATGTTTATTTGAAATTTCATAAATATGAACTACTAAAAAATTATATGTAGGGTCATCGCAACTACCAGTCTTATGATTTCAAAGAAGAGGCGCCTGGACTATAGTGACAGATGACCACATCACTAATAAACTTAATACACGAATACGTACTTAATCGTACAGATATTTATATTTTAATTATAAAATAATATACAAGTACAACCTGGACCTCTTCAAAGCTAATGTGAATAGGCTTTTACTAGGCAAGCTTGCTTCATCATAGGCCACATCATTGCTTTCCATCAGGCAAGGTGGCGACCAAAATTATTGTACAGTAAATGTTACTCGAACAAGGAGACCAATACAAGCTGAACACGCAGAGACTCCGACCGGCGGCCGAGTCAGCGCGTCGGCTTAGTGCGTGCGCAGCGCATGCGTTACTTTCTAAAACGTGGACGTTCTTCCAACTACCCAATGCGAAAATAGGGTCGTCTGTCGGCTCGGGTAATATGTACTCGTGTACAAGACGTACTCGGGCAGTACGTAGGTATATAACCTTTGGCTTATATACCAATATATATTCCTCTCCGACACCAATTTCGGGATGATGGTATAAGGTAAGCATGAAATGTTCAAGTACATTTCTGTCTACGTCCTTTAGAAGATACAGGCGAGATGTTACGTTACGACTGAATATTTCGCACGCAATATAAGCCATGTTGTTTGTATATATTAAGAGACAAACATAAATTGGTGTCTACGTATTAATATAAAAAATTCGAAACCGAGTGTGTTATAAACATACCTTTGATCTTGCATGAAGGACGCGGGCAAACAAATGAGCAATACTATTTTCATGCGAATCAAAATGTGCTTGAAATGGTTTAAGTTATTTTCGGATGTCTAACAAATCGTACAGGTAACGATAATAAAAAAAATATGTATATATAATTGTGCAATATTTTACTCCAGTCTCATGAAGAAGACGTATTGAGTATCAAAGTTTTTCAAATTTTGCAAATATATTTTTATAAACAAACCAACGCTATAATCCGAAAGTTATATTTGCCTAGCGAGTAATGGCGGCGGGCGCGTTAAGTAAACATATTCAGTGGCACGTGTAGCCTATCAGCTTACAAATAAACAAGACATATTTCGCGGATAACGTGCGAGTTATTTCTTTTGTTTCCTGTCTATTGACCTTTGCTTTACCGGGAATGCTATTATGTAGGAATTAGCACGGATCGTATCGACGGCCCTCCGATTTCCACACGCGTCATTACGGGTCACTAAACCGACAATGTTCATTGGACAGTAAAGAGAAATTAAGATATGCTTTTGGCATATACCATCCACGCCAACACGTGGAGTATACTTGGGTGTATTTGGAATATATACTCTACATATATAGATATATTTCATTATCCTCGGCTTAATATTATCCAGTGCTAGACATAAACATTTCCTGAGGGATTATACTTATAATATACACTGTGGGTATGCGGGTTGGAGATCGCCTCCGCCACCGCCTACGCCGCATCAGGGTATTGAGCAGGGTATGCCTAAAACTAGCCACACAGCGATGTGCCAGCGCAGTGTTTAATCGCTCATTGCGAACCTCTGTATCTCGACACGCGGTCGGGGACTGTATGATGTATAATATGTACTGTACATTTGTGTTGACTACTCACTTCATATCTCATTTACCAATTATATCCACTATTGTACTATCGTACTGAGGGAGAGCCGTTGTCAGCAATGAAACATAGATGAGTTGGTGTTGACTACATCAAATTTGTCTTTAGTATATCGCAAACATTGACAAGTATTACGTAATAGATTAATTTGAGCACGTTTTTTTTCGGTATAGGGACTTGTTTGAGGCAATACTTCAGAAGCTCCCGCTGATCGCAGCCGGGACCCTCGGAGAGAGATCAGTATCAGTCGATGAGGCGTTAAACTAAAGGAATGTAAGCGAATGGCTCCGAAAGGCTGTCAATTATACTGTTGAATATTTCTTGACTGTTTATGAATGACTATGTAGGTACCAGCTTATATACCGCATGATTCAATTCGGTTTAATCCAACATTGCTCGGGTCTTTGGAGCCCTAAAGTTTTTTAGAATCCGTTTCCCAATTATCCTAAAATCCTAAGTTTGAATGAAACCTTATTCTTCAAATTTAATTAATCAGAACCCACTTACCGCCATGATTACTCGGTAAATAAATGTAATAATAATGATAAGTTTCTGTTAATTATAACATTTAAATTATATGAAACATACATTTTCACTTAAATTTAAAAAAATGTATAAAATATACATTGTTATTAACATATTTATCCGATCAAGGTTAGTGTAAAAAAGAACTGAAAAACTTCCTGGCATAAAATATTATAATATTATAATATTTTTTCGTTGCAACGCTTGCTTTAAAATGGAATAAAAATATTGGAATACACTACATTGTAAAAATATTGCATAATTAAACGAATATTTTTCAGGGTTTAATCATCATGGGCGAGGAGCCCATCTCGTGAATTAAATTTAACCTCGTCCAACGATGTAGCGAACGAAAGTGAAAAAAAACTGCTACACGATTTAACTCACCCGTTTTTTGTTACTGTTGTTATGCGTCTCTAATCGTAGCCTATCTCGTACGCTAATAAGCTATCTGATAAGGTATCTGATACATGACGCGAGACCCAATATACCGAGCGACATGTTTATTTAACGTCTTGTGTGCTTTGAAAATTTAAGGTCTCCTTCATAGAAAAAAATATAGGGAATATTCTAGAACAATCCGTATAAATCCACATCGCGCCGACACATCGTACCTTATACAAATATATACAGCGTAAGTGAGCTATCAAAACATCCACATTTTCTTATGAGACAATGTACAGCGTTATATCCCGGCGATATTTATGGGTTGAAGCCAAATTTTTCCAAAGACATATTGGTGCTACAAGAAAAATGTTTCCAATCAGTCGGGAATGAGGGTGGCCGGATTAATAAAAGCCGTGGATACGGCGGATGAAATGTCCCCGGATTCGATATTCGCCTCGAAAGTTGATCGAGAGTGAGTTAGGAGATGAATATTCTAAATAAATTGCTCCAATGTTATATTCGATTCATGTGTAGGTATGTACGCATCTGATGAATGAAAATGAATTGTAGTAATTTTCTCATAACTGCGTAGAGTTTGGATGACATGGCATAGTAGAACATGTCGATAACATCTGAATTGTATAGGAACATTCCCTCTTATACGGTTCTGACGTATGTTGAGAATCTAGAAAAATCTCGAAACGAGCCCAAATTAGAGGGTCGTTCAAAACAATACCACTCATGATTTTTAAGTTTGAACTCCATGCTTCCCCATCTCGTCATAGCTTACTTTAGTCTGACGTACAGCCACTGGATAAAGTCTTGTGAAAGACCTTTACCAATTTGGTTGCAAGAAATTTTGTAACATATAGTGCGTGAAAAAACACTGCCATTTGTATACGCGCATTGCAGCCAAATATTATTTGCGATTGTATACTAATGGTTTAGTACCAGTAACAGTCAGTCTACTAGTAATTGCTTGAGTTTATGTAACTATTTCGTAACAGCAGAAGTAGCAAGTACGTACCATCATTTTCTCTGTATTTTTTATTGTATTTTATCTCGTGATCCCGCCTAATGGAAAACGCAGATGCGTCCTAAGATAGAGCACGTATGCCTAGAAAAAGTACATTCGCCCTTTCCATGAATTTACTAGGTTGTGTCCGGACACAGCCTGCAAAGTGTCCCACTCTTTGGAACCCTTAACATATATCCAATTCTCGTACAAGAGAGCGTAGGAATAAGTTATTTACTTGCAATTTGCATAATCAAACATTTCTGTCCAGTCATACGGTACGCGCGGCGCGCTCGCGCCGGTGGCCCACTGCGTGGAAGTTACTGCGAGTTAGAAAATGTACGCAAGTGCGACCGGTGCGTGCCGCGCCGTGAATAGAAATCGCTCACTTCGGTCGTGCTGTGCTTGTGGCGCCAGTTGCAGCGATTAATTGAGTTGGAGCGGGTATTGAAGCCGCGTTATGACGTGGTGAATATTGCTGTTATCCGATTTATTTCGTCTTTTTATATAAAACCGTAGCTGAAATTTAAATGAATATCGAACTCAGTGGCTTAATATTCCAGAGGCCTATCTATATCCAGCCGTGGAAAAAAAAGGGCTGATTATATTATTGTCGCTTCTCCTTACAGATCATCGTCGTTCTGGTAGTTTAGTTAGGGGCCGATAGCGTTATGGAAATTAAAATCAGCAATGGAAGACCACAACATTGGGAAACGTGGATACTTCGTGAATGATAGTAAAAGCTGAAAAATGACATTAATAATAAACACCCAAGTAACATTAACAAATAGGTTATGAGATTTCAGACAAAAATTTTGATAACATATCTCCTCAGTTACAGAAAGTCTGCAACTTAAGAATGTATAAACAAATGTTGTATGATTCGTATGTGAGAACACCTTTCCCAGTCTGATAAAATTATATAACGCTGACAAGTGTGATACAGACAAAACTGATATGTTATGATTGCATTATCTTTCGTATAAACAAACGTAATCTGAAAAATGCGATATATTATCCTGAAACGGCAATGACATTGAACCTTGACCTTGAGTTTACAGAAGCGTGTAATGAAAAAAAATTAAGGTAATATGTATTTTAATAAAGACATACAATCATAGTAATCAGTCACTTGATATATGCTACATTATAATATCTTCAAAAGCTGCTCTTAATAGACTCAAAACAATCTCAAAACAAACAAAGTCTATGACACTTCCAATCAAACAACTCTGTGTGATCAATACTAAACAATTATTATCTGCAGCCATGGTATAACAGATAAATATTATTTTCTATTTTAATTTTAACGCACAACTTCAAACGGGGTAAGTAGAGAAATGTAGGTAGAACATTCAAACAATACACCCGATGTAACACACATCCAACTAATTGAAGGTAATTGAAGGTGAGTAGTGGTAAATTAATCAAATACTAAATTTCGCACCCGCTAACAGTCGGCCCGTACCACGACGAGCCAGTGCGCCGACCGTCCCTTGCCCGTAATAGCCGCAACAGCCGCCGGTGACGAGAACCAACACCGACTCCGCTACCGGTTTATTGAACCGCCGAATTTCGCCACACGACCACGTGGCGCGCGACTCACGTGGTCACGCGATGTACCGTTACCGCCGACAACATATACAACTCCTGTAGTATTTTCGGTCAAGTGACCACACCTTTTTCTATAAACAACACACAATGGCGACTTGGATATTTTATTTATCGGTCGTTGACCTCTTCAGCTCATAAGCTAAGGCTTGTATTTCTATTATGTGATGTTGATTTGAACCGTAATAATGTATTGTAATCTAGACGGAACGTGACCTCGATTACAATATATCCCTCAGGTGACACTAGTTCTCCATACGAAAAGAGAATATTGTAAAAAAGAGAGATAACGATCATTTCATCGTCCAATTCGAATAGTCGCTTTTACTTTCTACCCACCCCGTACCACCTGGCGTGAAGACTACTGATGACGCCCAATACGTACGATTCGTGTACTAACTTTCAAAATCAAAACACAACACCTACACACGAGCTGTAGGTACCTGGTGAGCGTTACACACATTACATTGTGTTGTATACGAGCGAGCGCGCGGCGCGGCAGGTGCTGCAGCCTACGGGTAATCATTAGACGCGTTCGAGGATGGATCGTCTCAATTTGTATTCGATCGCTTAACACCTGACTTCTCACGTTCTTTCCATCCATCGATTGAATAAAAATTTGTTACGGAATTTCAATAAGGCGTCAAACGCTACTTTATATATTAGCGATCTATAAGTACTTAATTATATAGTATACATAATTGAATTACGGGAACATTAACTAGGAATTATACACCATTTTCTGCATATATCCATAATAAAGACTACTAATGATGTGATAATATCGGCAAGGCAATTATAATAAAAACAGCAACATTACGAAATTAATAAAAATACATAATATTGTCACGCCCGGAGCCTTATGAAGTAAGCTGAGAGTATATCTTTATGCTTACAGACCTGCCGTTATTTCTCAACAATCATCGCGCTCTTCGTGCAATTTATAATTAATAATAATAATGAAAAGAAATTTCAAAATATGACAATATTGTACCAGGCCGTCATAGCAGTAGCCGTATCTACGACGAATCTATTACGCTGTGGAGGGTCAATGATCTATTTATTAGCGAAACTCCAACAGAAACGTAATTGGAATTCGCCAGTTATGGCCCTCGAATTCTAATCTATATTAATATTATAAATGTAAAAATTATGTCTGTTCGTGTTACGTTCTCACAGATCAGTCGTGGATAACCGGTTTCGATTATATTCGGCGCCACGATAGCTTATGTGTACGGAAAAATATCAGTTGCAATGTGATGAACCCGCTAAGGATAAAATATTAGGAATATAATTTTACCTACTAATATTTCACCTACTAGTATTAATTTAAAAAGTAACATCCCGCCTGTATACCCTGAAGGGGTAGGCAGCACAGTCTAGTCCGCTTCCAAGTTTCACCAGTTATGTTTACGTCCTACCACAGAATAGGTTGTGAGCCGATTGTCGTTCATCGGGCACATATTAACACTGGTAATTTCTGCTAAACTATCTCCCTGGCAATAAACCCAGACTCGCAACCAACTTTACCAACGAGGCATTCATAATAGAGAACTGTAAGAATACGTACTGGTGATACATGGATGCCACCAAAGAAGTCATGATTGTTTACCTGGAAAAGAGAAAAAAAAACATTAAGCTACATCACAAGCAACAGGAAGAAGCATCCTGAAGTAGAGGAGTGGTGCGTAAATATCGATGTTTTCGATGAATCCAGGTTCGCCCACGTCAACGTACATTAGAATTTGATAATTACTAGATTTAATCTAGATTTCAAGGTCAGCATGGCCGACGAGATTATAAAGACGTACACCCTACACACAGCGGGATAGACTGAAGTGTATATAGAATACGACAAAATATTATCATAGAAAAAAAAATAAAAGTAACATCAGTTTCCACGCCGACAGGTAAAGCTCATCTCATATTCGCTGCGTATCACGTGACAGGTGGACTGTGGAAGAGCGACGTTTCTCTGCCAACGCCCTTCAAGCAAGTACAGGCGAGATGTTACGTTCGTGGTACGGTACTCGTGTACATATGGTACTACGCGATTAGAAATATTCCCGCGTAACAATATTTAAATGCCGCAGACAACTGGCCGCCACGGGTACATAATAATTTTATGGCGAATTATGGTATTTACCTATCGACAAATTAATGGTATTTAAAAAACAACAGGTTTTTTTTACTGTCTCCTATAATATACGCTGCCGTAATACCGATAGAATGTTGAGTTACTTATGGTATTTGAACATAACATACTGTGAACAAATGCTTAATTTTTTTAAGCTTCATTTGTAAACACATTTTTAGAACCCCCGTATAAAGACTGTACACAATATTAACCAGCAAGCATTTTGTACAATTATCACAGTTACGAATAGCGCACTAATAAACTTGCTCTGCCCATCTGCTAAATATACCTCACGTGCGGTTCTTAACCTCAATGCTACGATACTCGTACATCTCTAGACGTACGAAACCATACGACACACATACGGAGACGACCCATGTCATACAACGTAACATAACCCCTGTTACCCCGAAGAGATAAGCAGAAGAGTCTAATACA
>DWEI01000898.1:0-18699 GCA_018245875.1 Mysoria ambigua | reverse complement strand
TCCCACTATGTAATAGGTGGTGAGCCTATTGCCATGCATCGGGCACATATCCAGACTCCGAACCGCTACTAGAAAATTTAAATTAGAAAATTTTTGTAGTGTTCGAAAAAATATATTAAAAATGGTAAAAAACATATATGTACTTTTGTAATGAATTAACTATAATATAACCATAAGACACATCAACAACTTTCAGTAAAGAGAAATGTAGACGTAGTAGAATCATTACAACTTTGTGTAGTTGAAATTAAATTTTTGTTAGTTGATGACACATGCCTTGAATATACAGAGGTCCATACACACATCAATTTCATCAATTGTGAAGTAGTTGGTGTTCCATAAAAAATATCCTTCAAAAATTATAAACACTGCCGTTTATAATTCTTGCATAACCAATATAAAGTATTATAATTTTCACACCAGATCTCGTACAGGATGAGCTGAGAGGACCCAAATATCGAATATTTCTTAACTCACACACCCTGTGCATTCATACTCTCTTCATAAATTCCCTTAATATTTTATAGGCATAGTAGTAAATCTACTATAAAAATGTGTTTCATCTCATTGGTATACAGTTTAACTGTTTTTTCTTAGTGCAAATGGTTAACACACTTATAATATAACAACAGTTATAATCACACTTATAATATAACAACAGTTGAGATAAATGCAATTAGTGTTCAACACACAGATATTGTGATGAAAGAAAATAGAAGTAAATTTTTAGGTTAAAATTATGCTGTTCGGATAACATAAATATTGTTATTAATTATTGTACACTCAGCCTAACTTGTAAGGGAACTTTTGTTTTCTCAGTAATAAGTGAATATACTTTGAAAACTCTAAAAAGACAAAATTTGTAAGTACTAAATCAATTAGTATTCCAACTAACTTCCAAATAGAAATTACATCAGAGATTGAGATTGCAGTTGGTCCTATTTGGCATGAGATATGGATTTCAACTGCTTTTTAACCTAAATATATCAAAGATTATATCATTACATATGTCTGTCCATACAGCAGTATCTAAGATTCAGCACCCCAGACATTCTACAGTATTCGAACAGCAAATTAATAATAAATAAGCACTAGCGTGTATAATACAGGTCATGAAAACTTGATAATAGTAATCTTAATATACTATCAGCTTCACCAAACTCGTAACATTACACAAATATCGAAAAGATAGCCAGAGGCGTGTATGCACAAAATTAGACACTGACATACAGAAACCAAAACTAGAAATTTTAAGTAAAAAACCTAGGTAAGAAAAATTTATTATTTTTTATAAAGTATAAAAAATAATTTAAAAAAGACATTATATATCAATTTTACTAACTTCACTTCTACTGAATGGTATAAAAAATATGCATAAATTAAATTTCGAATAACATATATAAGTAATAACAATATAAGTAAATAAATACATCCTTCGCTATGATACAAACTTTCTAGTCGTTACTTTTTAAAATTTGACTGTGCCTTACATACGATAGCTACACATCCGTCCGTTGGCTTAAATAATATTTCTTAGTAGAATTCAAAGCTTGTGGTGTAACCAAACACGCCTCACCTGTATTCGACCAACGAGCTCCCGCGGATTGAAAGTACCATCAGCTTGATTCAAATTAAACGTCACATTAAAATACACGTATTCAGGATTTCCTTTCGTAATTCCCGATTTATTCTCGGACAACGTAACGTAGTAAAAAGTCTCCACTAAATTCAGATATTTATTATAAAATTCATTTAAACAGGAGCGCGGCACTGATATCAGTAGTTCTGTGTCGTTTGACATTATTCACTATACGTCGCTACTGTAATCACGCACAACAATCACAGTTTTAATTGCATAATTCGTATCAAAACACTGTTTCTGCAACCTCCCATTCGGACCCAATACAGATTTTAATCTGACGTTTGACGGAATCTGACGGCACGTATGACGTGTGTCGTGGTCCATTGACGTTCGTGACAACTTCGACATTAGAATTTTTATAAAATGTACAAATGATTTCAAATTTCTTCTGCCACTATTATCCAAAATGTTTTGTTTTAAAATGTAGGGTCACACCTATACTCTACGAAGATAAAGACAGATAAATGTTGTAGACGCTTACATTTCACCAGCTACATTATGTGTCCTGTTAGGAAATAAAGGGTTAAGCTTTATTTCCTAACAGAAACATTATACATCAAACAAAAATATAGCAGCACTATTATAAATTTAATATGGAAATATCCAATGGTACCTGACCTGGGATGAGGATGAAATATATATCAGAACTTGTTTATAGTTACTCGCATTGATGGCAAATCAGCTAACGACGCAACTGATATTTTACAATTCAATCAATAATTTTTTAAGAAACCACAAATTAACTTTACTTCGTTTATATTTTTTCCTTTTCTAACCTTTCCTTATAGTTACCAATTAAGGCTTTGAAAAATTACAAATAAAATGCAATTCAAGTACAAAACAAATTTAATTTCATGGTGTAATTTTCTAAGCATATCTAAGTGAATATTTTTGACTACTGACAAATTTAATACAAATAAGGAAAACAACATAAAAATCACATGCAATATACCTAAACTTAATTGATTTTATCTTATTATTACTTATACATATATTTACACGGAACCATTTCTACACTTATATCTGTATAAATATAATTTATTACACTTAACATAATTTCTCGTGAGCATATTTGTTATTATTTTCAATGTTACAGCTAGTGTTACCAGCTAGTTTTTACAGCAAATAAATACAATTTGTATTTATGTAATTAATAACCTACATAATTAAAACGTAATATCACAATTATTTTCATTGCAAAATTATTTTTAGGTATATTTATAAACTTTCATTACAAGATCAAAGGGATCAACAAATCTATAAAATGCGAAGTCTAAGATTAATTTCATTTTAACCATGCCCTTACTTCAATATAAATCTTTACATTATATTTAAGTCTTTTGAACCTTTCAAATTTATTGCAACTACTGGAAAGGTTCTGTTGTATCCAATTTAAGTAAATTTAAAAATACGAAATTATAAAATATATATTTGGATACAGCTTAATGCACATAGTCTTAGAAGATATTTCTAACTTGAATAATACGAATCGTTAGAATCGTCTGATTCGTAGTTAAATGGCGGAATATTTTCACGGTTTCGTTTTTTACTAACAACTCGTTTCTTTTTGTTTTGTTGTCTACTACGAAACATTTTGCTTTCATCCGCACACTTTGTTGTTATACTCGTTCTGAAAGAATAAAATTTAGAATACAATTAAGATATACATGTCGTCAAAAATTTTTGGTATTTTTCTTTATTTTAATATAAGTAAGTATTATTTTTTACAGAGCTCGTAGCCTATGTGCAGTTACACACTTCAATAGGTGTGTAAAGTGTGGCAACACAGGCTGTTGTTGGTTTATTGATTTGCCACTACTAGTCTCATATTTCCACGAGCGATTGTTCACTTTGATTGGTTTTAGTTATCTTTTAACTAATATCCGATAAACCTTTTTGGAAGCCTTGAAGGCCTTCAACGACAATATATCCACTGGTCAGCGTCAATTCGCAGTCTACGGTCACTTATTTTAAAATACCCACCTTACTACGCTCTCTGGTACATGACATTTCTCAACAACCGTTTGCACTATGTCGTTGACTAGCGATGAATTTAACTTCTTCTTTGCCGGCTTGTCAGGAAACGCCGGAGACGGTTTGCCTGTTAGGGAATGTGTCGCCAACACTCTGAAAAGGACGAAATGAATAAATTTCGATACAAAAAAAAACAGATTTTGTGACGTCACGTTTTACGTAACATACTTGCGCGAGAACACAGCCGTGAGGAGTTTCCTGGTGGCGTTGGTGTATGACGACCAGTCCATGCTCTTCATGACCTTCGCTGGTATGATCGCGTTACCCTCCCCGATCGACACCTGACGAGGAATAGACGCAATTGAGAAACAAAAAATCGATTTTGCAATCATTCTTCTTATGTACAGTAGGAAATGTATCAAACCGTATCGCTTCTTCCTTTATGTTTGTGATTGGATTTCAACATCTTGCCGCTGTTAGAATATTCCTTGTCTGTCTCTATATCGTCGTTGGATAACTCAACGTATGTCGTGGTCGCCGATGTCGAGTTACAATCGCCCTGGAAGCGAATACACATGACGTCGGCCGAATGAGAATTGAAACGGACGTTCACCGATTAATAGTTCACATTTCAGTGCAAATAAGATACTTACGAAGTCTGTGTTAACAGTGGACGTCCTTTTACGTTTGTGTGTTCGCCTTTGCTTAAAATTGGCCCCAGAGCGCGTGGAACGCTCATCGGATACATCGCTATTCAGATCGGTGACAGAATCGATTAGTGACGACGATTCGGATTTTTTATTTTTCAAACGATTCTCCAAATCTTCTATTTTTAAATACATGCTTCGTATGACGTTCTCGATTTCTGGCAGTTGGTATTCGATTTCTGTCTGGGTTGCTTTGTCGTGTGTTGTTTGTATGGGGCGGTTAATTTCGTTCAACCTGTCGTTGAAACTGTCCGCCCAGACTTTTGTTATGACCGCCTCTTGCTTAGCGGCTTTGCTGTTGAAACTGTTGTTGTTATAAGATTTTTCACGTACCTTGTACTGTAGTTCTGGCGTTTTGGGTTTGTTGTGGTGTGTATAATTTTTGGTATTGTATGGAGAGTTGGGCTGAAACCAAAAAAAAATTCTTTGAAAACGTAGCATGGGAATGAAATACAGCTTTATCGCAGCTTAATAATTTAAATAATTTTCTATACATATGAATGCATAATAGAATATAGGCCAAAATATGTACTTACTTCTGATTTGCCCTTGGGTTTGGGACATGGTGATGTTTTGGGGGTACTTGTATTCGTTGGTACTCCGCTCAACGATGACTGCAAAAAATTTTTAATATGAATTTTGGTTATATTAATAAAGTGGCTTGTTAATAAATTTGACTAATTCTTGTTCACAAAAACTTACTCTTGATCCTATTAGATTGTATAAAAAAGTTGCCATAGGTAAATTGTTCTCCTTAAATTCTTTACCACATGGCTGATCATATTCTGAAATAAAAAATATTTTTAATAATCTGTTTAAATTTATATAATATTTCGTTGTACAGACAATAAATTAAAACTCACTAATTTTACGACTGTCTCGTTGGAGCTCTAACAAAGCTTCAGCGGCATCCATTTCAGATGGTACCGACAACGTTTCCATTTTCCCTACAATGTAACAAACACTTGGTTCAAAATGTAACAAAATATAAAAAAAAAGTCAATTAAAATATTACGTACGCTTTTGATTTTATTTTAGAAAAAAAAAACAAATTTTTAAAATAAATTTATTCCGTTAATTTTATGAAATTATTAAAATATTTGGTAAATATTTGAATCTCCGATTTTAATTATGAATTTTTTTCAGTCAATTTGCAATGTTTGCATTAACGAAAAAAGCGACTACAATTTCGGATACTTAGCTAACTCATAACTTTATCCTATTGGATGATCTAATTGAAAAAAAATAACTATTTATATTTCTATTCTATGCTAATATTTTTTTAATGTGTTCGTTTTTAATTATAGAATTACGTATAAAATTATACTAATATTAATTACACACGTAAAACATTAGTTTAACATTTCGATCATCAAGTAACAATTTATAAAACAAATAATGTACATGTATTTAAAAAATGAAAAAAAAAAGTCACTTACCAGCGTTATAAAATTAACTAATTTACTGAAGACAATTTGTAATTAAGAGCAACCTGCTTACACAGTGCACAGAAGGGGACTGAAATGAAATTCGCATTTGAATTTACCAAATAAGCTTCCAAGTGGGACCGCTCCCGAGAACACCACCATGTGTATTTCAATTGTTTAACCCAGGTACCTACTTCACAATCCTAGCACAGCCATTACATTCAACAGTCCTTCTTATCTATTGTAGTTGCTGGAGAAATTTACCTGACCGCACCATTCTGTTGTAACTAACGTTTTAATTATTGTTTAAGACTTCTCTGTATTCCGTATTCTTATAGGATAAGCGGATTTTTTTTTGCCGCGTAAAACTATATGGCATCGCTTTTGTTAGTACACGCCGGTAATATATTTACAGTTTTAAAAAGATAAAATGTTAGACAGAGACAATATGTTATGCTTTTTGTTTTTTGAAATTTAGCTATTTTAAATACGTAGCTATTGTAGAATTGATTTAATTATATCAGAATCGTGTCAATAATATTTATCCAGGAATTATCGAAATTATATTTTTTTATTAATAATTTGGCGTTTATAATATCGTTGTAATTATATACTGTATTTACTAGTCTTTTATTTATATAATTATAGTGCACGTGTATTTAAAATGACAAAAAAGACTTGATGAATATTTTAAATAACCATCGCTAATACAATGGACTGAACAAAATACAAATAATACTTCATCATCATCATTAGTCGATTGCAGTCGATTATTTGACATATGCCGCCCATGGGGGGTTATGCCCATAATCCCCAAGCTGGGCATGCAGGTTGGGGATCGCGGAGTACAGCCCACACTGTCTATATACTAATACTTATGATTTACCCAATTAAGTGTTACATAACAGTAAATATTTCATACGAAATGTAATTATTTCGATCGCCTTGATTTTAGGAGGAATGTTTCGGAAATTAATCGAATGTTTTAGTATTATATCGTCACGCCAGATAGCATACAGGCTTAATAGGAGAATGTTCTGTATTGTATACTTAACAATTGCCACGTGCACAGACAGGCCAGTGAAGAGAAATGCTAACGAATACACAGCAACCATAAGCAATCACGGTTCCGGAGACCTGCAACCAACCTCAAAGAAGAGAGTATATTAGTTAATTATTTGATGAAATATCGTTAGACTTGTTACGTGCAAGCACAACTGGTGGTTATTTGGTCCCGGGGTTCAAATCCGGGTCGGGTACTAGCTTGGGGTCTGTTTATGGTCCCGGTTTATGGCAATAGGCTCACCATCTATTCCATAGTGGGACGTAAAGGCAACTGGTGAAACGTGGAAGTGTATAGCACTCCCCTTAATATTTTACTTAGTATCCACTTATGCAAGTTACTTTTGTTCTCAATTATACAACTTTTTAGTTACGACCCGTCGGTCATGGGACTTTTAAAAGGACACTTACCGTGACTTTATGGGATCGTTTCCCTTGTTCCAGCGTTAGGAGACCGGTAAATATATTAACAGTGTGTATGAAAATCCAAGGGCAGTAACAAATGTACGCGCCAAACATGTAAAAATCGTATCTATGACGTTATAACTATCTATGACGTTATAACTTTCTTACTGCAAATTCTAAGCGACAGTTGTGAAACAAATTTATATACGAACTAGGTGCAATTGGCGAAATTACAAAAAAATACTAGGGTGCATCGCATCTTTGTTCAAACGACATTTGATTCCATTGTTGGGTGTGCGATAGGCGAGGGTCGGCGTAGTCGGCTGTTCGAAATGTCGTTGCTTATCTGACGCCGGTACCTATCCATTGTACGCGATTTTTACCTGCGGCAGTAACAACATGCAATTTGAACCCGAGCCTTATACTTCAGTATCGACTCGTACTTCGAAGGGCGTAGTGTAATTCACAAGTAATGTCTCGCCGGCTGTGGCTTCTGGTGGAGTGGTTGGGTGAAAATGATGTGTTCTCCAGCTACGGCGTGGTGAATTCGAGCTCGTTGCCGGGCGGCGAGACCAATTTTGACATTGGTAAAATTATATTTGTGCCCGGCAAGCATAATAGCTGTGTACGCCATGCGAAAATATTGCGGATATCCGGTGAGTTTGTTTTTTTTTTCAGTTTCACACATTTGCGATGTCATTCATTAATGCCGTCCTGGCACCATAATCATCATTTCCTATATTCATGTATAAGGGTCGTAGGTTCAATTCCGATACAGTTGATATTTGTACTATGAATAAGCATAATATAATGTAACTCGCGCGAGATAACTTGATACTGTATGCTGTATGTATAGGTTTCGATGAATTAATGTCGTCTGTTTTAAATGTCACTGGACTCTAAGTCTTGCTGACAATCTGCCAGTCTTGAAAAACCCGACATTATTTTGTTCGTACTGTTCACACGCCGTTACGACGTCACCACGCAGGTCTCATGTCGTCGCGTGCGGGTTGTATCAGTTTAGGTAAAAACGCAAGTCTTAATTTTTATGTACTTCACTGTAACTGCACATGTGGCTCATGTAAGCTATGGGATGGTAGTGAAGGGCCGTCAGTATTACATGAGGACTTTCAATGTTCATTATTTATTTTACGTAATACCTACTTAATAATACGTAAAAATTAATTTATTATATTGTAAATATATTAGTTGTTATACGAGCTCATTTATTTATTTCTTAAAAACATCTATCTCTCATTTTTGTTGGCTTCCCAATCCTTTGACTATCAACATAATTTTTTTGTAATCTTTCTTGTGACAATATTAATATATTTTTAATATGGAATAACGACAGATTTCAAAATAAGTTAGTTATAACTTCATGGCAAATAATATGAAGGTTGGTTACGTCAATTGAGTTAGCGCCAAATTTTAGCGAGACAAAGGTTTCTGTTAACATAGAGCCTATTGTTTAAATTATTTGTATTTGTATATTACAGACAAAAAACGACACGTAAAAGAACTCCAGTTACTGTTAGAAAAACAGGACACTCAGATGAAAAATGTCCTGTCACTATGCATGAATACTTTGAAAGATATGAAAACCACTACTATGGTGAGTATAAGAAATTACATAAATACTATATGAATAAATCAAACCGTACAACATTCATTTTTAAATGCAATAAGTAAAAAAAGTTTCAGTATGTTTCTATTAATCAAGTGTGCTTTTGGTACTATCTCTTTAACGACATACAGACATTTCAGTTCAGTAACAAGGACGCACTACATTTGAGAAGTTTTTTTAATAAATGACTTTAAAGAGCTGACCGACCGTAGTATCGACCAGCCCACCTAGGCTACGCGTTTGTCGACCGTGACGGCCTCAGACAAGCTGGCAATGATGGAAGAGCCCTTCTCGCGGAATGAATTCCTCACTATAAAAAAAAACTACATATACGGGGGTATATTTATATAAGTTGAATATTTTTGTATTTTGAAAAGGTCTCCAATTGTCTTAGATTCAGAACATGATAAAAAAAAATATTATAAATTATTAGTTTCAGTTAGAACAAATCGAATAAAGTTCGCAGAGCCGACCAGTACGACGACATCCGCCGGATCTGTTGACTTATTTATCATGGCATAAGCAAATCGATCGTCACGATTTAGATCGGTGATATAATATTTTAATTTACGTTCTCAAACCTATTATTACCTACAATTGTTGACCAATCGAGTTTTGTTCGCATGAGTAATATGGAAAGGATTGTGAGATCATGTTTAATTTTTAGCTAGCTGTGTAGTCTAATCATACCTCGAAACATGATACAACCGACTTAAGCTTTTTGCGACGGTTTAACTTTTAGCTGAAATCCATTCATATTTCAAAACATAATGCAGCAAATTAAGCTTTTCGCGGTAAATTTTAATAAAGCCGTTTCTTTAGCCGTATTAAAATATTGTTCCGCATTGTCTTAGGCTCATTAGGATTAGATAAATAAACTATTATCATTGTGATTAACATCGGTCTGAGTCCAAAGTCCAAAAAAATTCTATTCGCGCCCATACTCGCCGTGCCGAAACCGACTTGTGCCAATATCAATCAACTTTGCCGGAAGAGCCTCCTACACTACATTTGCCCACCCGCGGTCTCCATTACATAACTCTTCAATTAATTGCTATAATATCTTCCTGTAATTGTTGCCAATCGGTACGGGAACTCTTTAAGTCGTTGCTTTGACACATACGTATATGGACACACAGATCTTACCTGAGTCCACGTCTAAAGTGTCTGGTGATAGGCAGCGAACTTAAACTGTGATCTAATAGTTGCACAATCTTTAGAAAAACCATTTCAAATTAGCATACGCCTTCCTCATTGGAGCCAATTCATATGTACTTAGTTGGTAAGGAAACAAAATTTTAAAATGTGCACTGTTAATTAAATATATTTGTTTTTCAGTATATAAAGCCCGAGTCTAACAGAGTTGAAGACACAGACTTGAGTAGTGAGGACGATGAGGTAAATAGACCACATAACATAGCACATAAAATTATTATTCATAGCTCTGTTGCTATGATATAATACTTCCTTAATATTAAGCTGTTCGCAGCATGCAGTTTTTCAAAAAAAAATTTAATGATGGTAAAATGTCAAATCCGCAATCCGCATGCCCAGCGTGGGGATTACGGGCCTAGCCCCTCAGAGCAGGCCTATGGCCAACAGTGGACTGCAATAATCGGATGTAGAAGACGATGTCAGCATATTTATACCGTGTCAATAAATTCTTAAATATATTAAAACTATGCAATATGTCACATCTATTTTAAAAGTATCAACATATAAGAACATACATGAGTTGAATATGAATCTTCTTTTTCAGGATCACGCACAAGACTCGAATTACAGTGCGATGAAAAATAAGTTCACGGCGAAAAGACCCAGCTTGTCAATGAGTAGAATTCACAATTTATCAGGGATAAAGCAAGCGCAGTTTAACAGCAGACGTTCGCTGATGAACAGCACGCCGTTCCCGGAACCCTCGAAGCTGACCTTCGACCAAGCGACCCAAACCGACGATACCTTAGATCCGAACATTGGCAAAATTGAACAGTTGGAAAATATGCTCCAGAAGCTATATCAGCAATTCCTGAATCTAATCGGAGAAGCAACGGCCAAAGCACCACGCACAGTGGCGTCTGTGGATTTCTCCGAAACTGAAATATCAGAAATGGACAATCATTCAGAGGTGGCGCCTTATAAGGAGGAGACAAGTGATGGGCAATCGAATTTATCTCATAATACAAATGAAGAGAAAATTAAGCAAGCCAAAAGACTGTGCATCCGAAGAGCGTCAGCGCAGACCACGAATGCCAGCCTGCCCAACCCCGCTCCTGATGCTAATATGGTAAAGATTTAACAACTTATTCCTCATTGTAACGAATTTGTGATTTGATGTACGTAAACATTAATATTGTACTTAATGTTAGATGTTTGGTACAATTCGTTTCTCATGTAAAGAATTTCATTCAAAGCTGGTAAAGATTTTCATTCGTAATTGCTGAAGATCTAGATGGATTGCCACTTAATCCCGCCGGAGCAAATAATGAATGGCGGTAGCGAAAAAGCGTGAAAACTTTCCATTAACAGTCACTCGCGTAAGACCTGACCGAGTTCGACGTTGCTTACCTTAACTTACGTTATCGGGGCTGCGAGCGAAACAAATAAAAATAGGGATACTTTGATTTATAAAAAAAACCTCATTTCAGATATCAATCGGTGCTGGTACTACCAAGATACCGGTGACGATAATAAACGCCATCGATTGGAGCTCCTACTCGACGGCCACCAGGCAGTTGCTGCAGGCCATATTTCCAAGAAAGTAAGCCCATCCATCGTTCAATACTTTCACTTTGTGCGTCTATTAATTTTCTATACGGTCGTTTCAATTACGCCCACGTGGTTGGAACTGTAATGTCTTTATAAACTAGAGTTGAACAGAACAGTTTTCTTTAGTATTATTTACGTATATGTTTTCAAATAGATAATAACAATATCTTTGGACATCTTCACACACACCCATCTAAACAAAGCGAGCACCAACAGAGCTTGTGTTACGGTAATCAGATGGCCGATGAAGTACACATAAATTTATCATTATAAATATTAATCATGTCACTCCTAAATTTTACATGAATACAATCTACACTTATATTTTATTATAACAGAAACAGCGTAGAAAGTTTAATGTATTATTCCAGAATTCTAGCAACGCATTCTCTCACCGGCAAGCAGTCGCCGGCCTTCGCGAACAAGCCACCGAAGAAGGCGCTCGACGCGCACATCGTGAACGACATCGTCGACACGGTGGCCGACGTGTGCGGCGTGTCCAAGCGGATCGTGAGGTAATCGCTCGAACGTGTTTCACTGTTCACATAGTGTCACAAAACGCAACACAACGATTGAAATTCCCACAGAGGTGGACATTAAAGTGTACTACAGTCCGAAATTTCACCAGTTATGTAAACAAAAAATATATTTGACATGCAATTACTACGGGCGATTACACAATATAATTAAAAGATTGTTAGCTATCCTTGTTAGCTAACTTAATTAGTATAAATTTACGCAGAAACTTAACTCGTACAATATTATAGTGGTTAAATTAATAAATATTAGTTCAATACTAAATTATTATTCCCGCGCTATTTTATGAGTGATGTGAGAGTAAATGACTGAATGGTTGTCGTTCAGATGCAACTCATTCAATACGTTATTATTAAATTTCTTTACAGATCGTGCATAACAACAAAATGTACAGATGAGGCCAAATTGTACCGGAATAGACAGCAATATAAACAAAACAATGAAACGAGGGTCAACCAAGACAATACGATACCATGTTCACCATCTGCAAACGATACGACTATAAAGAAGGAGTGAACCAAAGTGAAAATATATGATTTTACCATTGCATACATTTTTACTTTTTGTTTATTATTAAAGTGTTTGTGAAAAAAAATGTTTGTTTTCGTTTTATTATGGTGGGTAAGAAAAAGCGCAATACACATTTTTAATTCAAGTTGTCTTTATAAAGCGACGTCAAAAAGGAAAAGATTCTCAATTCAATTGTTTTTTTTTATTTTTGTTACCTCAATGGAGGAATCACGATGTACCTCAAAAGTAGTTTGATGAGAATTTGTTCATGTCTTGATTATGGATTCTATAGCAAAGTAAAGTAACTCTTCAATTGTTAGAAGCATATTAACGATACTCGGCTGAACTTTTTATAAGTTGTATGGCCAAGTAATTGTTTTAGTCGAATGACGATTAATGGACATCCTTGAGTTCAGGGACGCGTTCAAGGCGGGCTTCCGTTCATAGCAGTTAGTCGTTCTGCTAACCAGTTCTTGAATTAGACAGCCAAGAAGTAGAATTTTTAGTCTACGTTTGTGTTTTCCATAAGTACATCCTGAACTTCTTTATATTTAAGGTGAATAAGCACTTACTAGACCAGCATGCTAAATCATAAGTCACATAATTGCTTTTCATTAAGCAAAACTGTGGCCAATTTCTAGCCTATAAAGTGTTAAAAAGCACGAACAAATGTATATACTGAATTATTTATAAAACTATTAATCGATCTATCTTTTCTAGAATGTAAATGGATAGCCCATGGGGAAGGAATGCAACACAGAAGTATATTTTATAACATGTTATCATTACTAGAAGATAAAATATGTCACATCCAAATTGATGTTTAAAATTAATCAGCTATTAATATATTTAAACACCTTTTATTTATGTATAAAATTTTATACTTTCATAATATACAGGTCCCGTAATATAACCTTTTAGAATGAGAAACTACCACTATAATGTCTCGAAAATAACATAATATACTGAAAAAATGCACTTGTAAAATATCTAACATATCTTCAATATATAAAATTTTTGCTAAAATAACAATTGTATTTTTGATTTGGCAACACTGATATGTAAGAAAACATTAATAACCTACATATGTCAAGCAAAGTAATTCGCAACGTGACAGCAAGAGGTTATGATAACGTCATAATATTACATTTCCAGTGTTAAAATTGAAAGTTCAGTCGACCTTATCTAATTTTAAAATAATGGAAGAAAATGATGACTTCGATTACATAGCAGCAGAACATGATCAGCTAGTAAATGCTGTTTCTAAATTAGACAAAACCCAACACATCACAGCACCAACTCGGAACGAACCGACGAATATTAACAGTGAATTTAATTTAATAAAAGGCTCTAACAACTTAGACCTCGTCAGTGCTGTAAAGTTGCTAGAGAAAACAGCACATCATGTGCAGATAGGCAAGAAATTACAAGCGACACAAAACAAGAGTCAGGTGCTCCCGAAGCCTCTCGAGAAGCCACAAGCAGAGAGGATCAAACGTGAAACAGGTTATGCGGAAACAAAGAAAAAGATAGGTAGATGGGATGCCATAGTCGCTAGAAGTCGTACTGTGGACTTTGTTTCTTTTCCTCTTAAAACTTTACGAATCAAGGAAAAACAGCCTCCAACAAAGAACTTCTTGTCAAAACTTGAATTGAAATCTCCATTGGAGAAGGAGCTCGAGGAGATTGATCCGCCAGTTGTAGCAGAAGATGAAGACGATGAGGAGAAAACCTTCCCAATGACTTATGAGGAGATGTTAGAACACAGACAGCATCTAGCGAGATTAAGAGCCAAGGAGTCTTACAAAGCTGCGAAAGCTAAAAGGCAAAGCAAAATCAAAAGCAAAAAATACCACCGGTAAGTAAAAAGCATTTTAAATTTCATTTATGAATCCCATATATATGTATAGATAGTCTTTTTAAAAATAAATACCCGTTGAGTGTTTTCAAACACATGCAAATTAGATATTTCTATGACACACACTGACATGCAAATTTATCATTGGTCACATCAGTAAGCAATTATGAAAAATCTGTTTGTTTTCATGGCCAGATCTATCGATCAAATAGTACATAATAGACTTGATAGTGCCAAATGGTATAAGGATATCATACACAATGTGTGGTCATCACCATAGTAAATCAATTGATGCACTAATTGCTTGATTAGTTGACTTCTTAGTGTGAAGACGAGTCTAATTTTACAGTAAAATCAATACATACACAGAAGAAAAATCTTGCAATATTTGCTTTCATTCACATACTGTAAAAAGAAATCTTAGTGGAGAGATTAGAAAATCTCTTACAGTAAATTTATGCTCACTGAAAGTAAAGAAGTTACCATTTGATATGTTATACCTATTATTAGTCAATGAGTAAGCCATTATAGTCGAGTGGTTTAAAATTGTCTCACTTCAGGGCCAAGGCTTAAACTTTTCAACAAACATGTGCTTAACAATATTTATTTTAATGTTACTTGTTATGTAACATAAGTTTTTCTGGGGTGTATAGTTTGCTAACTTGCACTTGGCGAGAGTGGCAGGCACCTTAACACTATCAGACTGAGAGGAAACTGGATACCTGGAGTAGATTAATATAGTTGAGAAAAACTTGACCAATCACCCCAAGGACAAATATGTCTAGTAGTGAATGGCTAATAGTTTATTGATTGTGATGTTTATGATTGAATACTTAATACATTTGAAAACTTAGATTTATAAATATCTAAGACAAAAACATTTTATTATATCTACACATTAATCGTACCAATGGTAGAAATTGATCTTCTCTTGTAATAAGAAAGAGTAGGAGATATAGTCGGCCACACTGCCAATTATAATAGAGATATGTGTGGTTACCAAGATTAGCATGGACCTTATAGAAGGTTAACACATGCAATGGTTTGATTTTACAGTGTTTTAAAAACTTGGTAATTAATAATATTTCAGAATTCTAAAGAAGGAACGTTTAAAGCAGCAATTGAAAGAATTTGAGGAACTACAGGTCAAGGATCCAGAGGAAGCTTTGAAAAAATTGGAAGCATTAGAGAAAGTTCGTGCACTGGAGAGGCATACACTCAGGCACAAAAATACTGGGAAATGGGCTAAGAGTAAATTAGTTAGGGCTAAATATGATAAAGAGGTAAGATTAATTTAAATTATCTATTATTTTTTTGGTTGCAAATATGATTGATTGCGAGGTTCTGGGTCCAAATCCCAAGTTTGGTAATATGAATATTTTTGCCTCAGATTTTTTAGTAGTGGCTCATGGTTTAAATTTATGCCTGGCATATGGCAATAGAGCCATCACCTATACCATAGTGGGACACGGAGAAATGTGGGAGAGATGCATCACCAGTATCAGATATAAGCTAGTTACTTGTTATTTTAAATTTACATAAAAAAAAATTGTATGTGTTAAAATATTTATTGTTAATAAGATTTAAAATCTCCATTAAATTATATATTTTTGATGGGCTTTAACATTTTTTTTCATATAAGCAGGGTTGCTTTAAATGTATGATTGTTTTAGGTGAGACAACAATTAGCAGAACAATTGGCTGTAAGTAGAAGTTTGACTCATAAAACACAGGACACAGCAAGCACAGATGATGAAGCTGATAATAATGAAGTCATTCCAGACTTATCTTTATCACAAGATCCTCTGAATCCATGGATGATGAAGAGATCTGATAAGTCTAATATTGATGAGCAGTTCAACTTTGGCTACAAAAAATATTTAAAAGATAAAATATTTAGACACAAAGGTAGTGATTCAGAATCTGATGAAGAACATGCTATAAATAAGGCTCAGGAAGCAGATAAAAATGTGAACACAATGAGTATTCTCAAAGACAGTGTTAACAAAATAAATGCTATAGTGACAGAAAGTGAAAGTATGACCAATGAGGAACCTATTAATATTAATACTGATATTAAATCTCCAAAAAAACAAAGTAAAAAACGGAAATGTAGTAAACCGATTGCAACTACAACATGGCATGTAGAAAACGTAAACACAGAAAGTGAAGTCCAAAAATATGAAGATATTTCTGAAGCATTTGACACCTTTGAAACCAAAGTAGCTGAACAGGTCAAGGAAAAGCTTAATAAACTCAGAAGGGATATTGACAATCTAGAAAATATATCCAGAAGATCAGTAGAGAAAAAGCCAAGAAAAGTAAAAGGTGCTCAAGATAATCTCGAGTACTTAAAATTAAAAAATCAGAAGGTTAAAGCAATAATTGATGAAGAACTCATTGAAACAAATAGAGATAATGCAGAAATTCAGAAGGACGATATTTCAATAAAAGAAATACAAAACCTTCAAACAGTACCAGCTAGAAATGAGCAAGAAAAAAGCAATACTGACATAGACCCCAACAAATTTATAGAGGTTAAACCGAAATATTTAAACACAGTGTTATCAAAGGGTGCAAATGATATGGATGAGTTGGATGATGATGAACAAGTAGTGCCTAAAGTAGACATTGAAGAGGTTTTTGAGGAAGATGATGTAGTCGCAAGTTTCAGACAGGAAAAAGAAGATGAAATTAACAAAGACAAGCCTGAAGAAATTAACTTTATCTTACCTGGTTGGGGTGCATGGGGTGGCAAAGGTATAAAAGCGCCTAAGCGTAAAAAGAACAGGTTTATAGCTAAACCAGCACCTAAGATACCTCGACGTGATGAAAACAAGGGTAATGTAATCATTATAGAGACAAAAGATCTTAAATTGACACCACATAAATTAACAGATGTACCATTTCCTTTCAATAGTGTCAAAGATTTTGAAGCATCAATCAGAGCACCTTTGGGCAATACATTCATTCCTGAGAGGGCTCATAAGAAGTTAATCAGACCGAGTGTAATTACTAAAGCTGGTACAGTCATTGAGCCAATGGACGAGGAGGAATTGCTCATGCCAAAAAATAAATCTTTTAACAATGAAGCTGTAATCAAATTACTTGCTAAGAAATAAAACAATCATTTGGTAGATAATTTTATTTTTACACTAGCCTAATCCTAAATACCAACACGTACTGGTGGAGACACTAGTATGACACCATCCCCTCTTACAAATAACATAGGGATATTTCTTTTTGTCGTTCTATAGACTTCTTCATATGTTTCTTCATCAATCTCAACAGTTGTTATCGTTTCTTCTGCATCACCCAAAACCATGTTCAGATGTTGATCATAAGCCTGTTGAATAATTTCCTATTAGCATCTCACAGCAGGTCTCTAATAAAGTTTACCGAAATTTATCAAAATATGTCTATATTAAATATAATAAACAGGATTGGAATAAAAATTTAGGTAATTATAATACAAGAAAAAAGTATAAATTGGCTATATCACTCTTTCGCTTAAGTAAGGCTCTCACTCTTTTACATTAAAGTACCAAAAGACATCAATAACCTTTCAGATAAATAAATTAAATGTATCAACGGCCCCTATGTACATAAAGACATGTCAAAACTGAAGTTTTCAGGAGAGTGTATTTAATGTTCAAACCACTCTAGAAATAATTATATTTACAATTATAATCTTTTTTTCTCTGTAATATGTTATTAGAATTAGGGACTTCATGATGGTATTTATACATATGAATATATTTAATAATTTCCTGGAAAAACTGATAGATGACTGTTTTTTTGCTGATATTCAAATAAAGGATGTGAAACAAGTCTAAGATACCTTTCTATACACAGGAATGAAGGAAACAGCTACAAAAAACGGAATTTTAATAGAATGTTTAATCAAAACATAGCATGCTGTTATTATTTTTAAATTAATTCATTAAACATCTTAACATCGGCACCCATGGCTATAAGAATACATCATGTAGTAAATGACGTTAGCAAAGACAAGACGGCATGTGCACTGAGTGGTGCACATTTATAAACATTGTACAAAACGATAAGTATAGATGTCCGCATACACAACACTTGTTCCTTGTAATTATAATACTTGGTATCTTATATGATTTGTGTATTGAGTTAAATACATAATATTTAAGAAAAATTCTTATCTAGGTATG
>DWEI01000897.1:0-18703 GCA_018245875.1 Mysoria ambigua | reverse complement strand
GTGTGTGTGTGTGTGTGTGTGTGTGTGTGTGTGTGTGTGCGTGTGTGTGTGCGTGCGTGCGTGCGTGTGTGTGTACAATTTTATGTTTTTTTTTGTTTCATAGTGGATCTAAAAATATTACGTATGCATTATATTATCATAGTAATTACTCACAATTTATGTAAAGCGTCCGATAATCGTAAGATTATTTACTTAACGAACACATTTAGTTGTTGAAAGTTTGCATAGATATTCGTGTAACCTTTTTGCTCAGTAAGAAAACTGTTGTCACTGTGGTTCTTATGAATTAATGTTGAACCTTGCCTTTATGGCGTCAATATGTCTAGACGATTGTGACAATATGTATTTAGAAGATGGTCAGGAAATGAAATAAAATAAATGTATTAATAATCATGAAAAACCCGTAACTGTTAACGTAATTGATGAAACGTGGGAGTGTTCTACACTTATATACCTACCTCTTCGGAAATACCAGGCGTCGTGGTACGTTTACTTCCCATTATGGAACAGACGAGTATATTTCCGTAAACCAGCCGCATATCCAGATCATGAGCCACTACTAGAACATCTAACAGTGTCCCGGGATTTGAACCTAGTACCTAAGATTGGCAGCCGCAACTGCAACTAACACCAACTATGAGCCAGACAAATAAACTAATTACTGAAAAATAAAAACTTATCTATTTTCATAATTATATATGTACCTGCTTAATTCATTTGTATCCTCTTTATTTAAATAAAACTTGTACAATTAATATGTAAAATCATAAGTAATACTTGCATAGAAAAACTCAAATACAACAAGACGCATATTTCATAAATGACGTAATATTTTTCATTATTTAAAAACAAAGATTATTTGGTCATGCGCACGCGCACCCGTCTTAGAACACGTCGGGACCTCGCGAAAGGCTTTGTCATAGTGCCGTTAATTGAACTACCGGCGGCTAAAAGCACGCACTCATGTTTTGACACTCGCTCTTTGTATACAGAATTGATGCGTTCTCACTGCCACTCCATTCTCGACCTTACGACCTCAATCTTAGCCGCCATGATTTGTTGTAGGATTAAACAACTACGCCAACAATAGTTAATGATCGCCATTGTGGTGTAAACCAGAAAATTAATGTACGGTTTTATAAAGACCTTCAAGTGAAGGTTAGTGGGATGTTTACTTTGATTACTTATTCCGAAGTATTAGTGAAAAATATTAAAATTACGTAAATACATGTAAATATGGTGATAAGATTCAATTACCTTTAATAAGATGGTACGAAATAAGCTTTAAACACATTTTATTGAAATATCATATAAAAAAGACTACATGTTTAGAGTAATCTACTATTATTTAAATATTTCCAGTAACCAATCAGAATCATGGTTCCTCTGTCCTACTTGTTCAGTATTTATAGTTTTATAAGACCCTTAACCGTGTTTAAGAGATGTAACAAGCGTTCATTCATCAGGTACTCTGTGTGCCGGCGGAACCAGTTGAGACGCAAATACTGGTCTATTTTGTCCATAATCAGCCGATAGGCCTGCTTAATTAAGGTGGAGGCCTTAAACACAGTTCGCTTGTAATAACATGCCTGACAGCGGTTGATATGCTTTATTTATAGTGGACTGTACGGACGACAAAAAAATGCTCTTTTGTATGTAACACTAAGCATATTAATATATATGAAAAATAATGTTACACAATGTCGACTATTTAAATCGTTGATATTGTAAGTTTATCAATGAGAGTATTAATAACTAATTGATATAACATTAAATTTATATATTAGATGTGGGTTTATTTTAGTTTCCTTTGTTCGATTTTTAAAAAATGTAAAAGGTCGTTGACCCGCAGTTCGGGGTGCTCTCGCGGACGTCTGACCGTTGCGGCCATTCGGCGGCCAAACAAACATCTGTTGTTTATGAACTGGTTTGAAGGGTGTGGCAGGCAGACGTACTACGATATAAGTCTAATATTTTCAGAGGGTAACAAATGCTAATTTCACATAGGGCTTTTCCTATTGATAATTTGCTATCAGCATATGAGATAATATTACATTGTAACACGAATATGTTTAACCATAGTTCATTACCATCAATATGTCCTTACAGAATGATAATGACGATTGTCGTAAGTATAGTCAATTACAATATAATATTAACATTGTTACAGGCATCGACGATTTTACTGAAATGCTGAAAACAATTTTCTCCATCATTAACCCACTGAGCTACGTCGCCACATAAATACCTAGTTTGTATATTAAGTATCATTAATATTATCATTGTATTAACTGAATATTTAATTACGAAAATTTAACTTTTAACTAATTCAATTAAGTGATAACCGAATAAATACTTGATTGGTATTCAGGTTGAGGTTTTTAGAATGCTATTTTAAATACAAAATGAATAAATCGATTTATATGTATATATCCTTTAACCATAATGTAAATTTTACTTACATACAATGCCGCGTATGGAAAGAATCTCGCTTTGCTGCCTTTGGGCACTAGATATTAAAACTCCAATATAGACTGGGATCAGAAAACGTACACTAAATACGTACTAAATATATTTGCCTACTATAAACGGTATCAGATTGTAGGAGAGTAGGTGACCTATTATTATTATCCAAACAATGATAATATATGCACGTAGTAAATACAGGTTTATAAAATAGTATTTTCGTAGATAAAAAAAAACCAACACGCATTTTGTCAATGATTATTGATATCGAAAAACTGATTTATCATTGCTATTTCTACAAGTTGTGATAAATGACGGTGGATTATTACGAAATATTTATCTTTTTTCACTTGCGTTTCTGCAAGTTTTGATATTTAATAAAAAAAAATATTTAAAAAAAATCCCTTACTTTTACAACTTACGAGCACTCGACAACTAAAATAAATAAGTAATTATCATTTTCGTAACCGAGGAACTTTTTTTTGTGAATCGACGCCTTAACCGAGTGAGTTTGGTAGTAAGCCTGTTAAGGATCTGTGCGTGGTTCATCCACTTTCGATGTTGACTGTACGTTCAATAACACGGACGGCGTCGGGTCGTCGACCCCGATGCGCCGGCGCCGAGGAGACAGGCCGGTGACTCTTGCGAATCTAACATTTGTTGAATTTTTTTTTCACTTAATTCCTTTTATTGTTGTTCTCGTCTGACCGAAGCACTGGATCAAGGGGGAGAGCCGGGACAATTGATGAAGACATGTCAAGGTTGGAAAAGTTTGGTAATCTGCCAAAACGTTGGTCACTTAGTGGTTTTAATGATTGTTTCGCAAAATGAATTTATTTTTTAAATAATATTTCAACAAACAACATGATAACAATGGAGAATATTCCAGAAAATTTTCAATGAAATACGTATTATTATTAAAGTATTAGTGTCAAAATTAATTAATATAATGTGTTGTTTTAGTATTAAATAATTATTTCGCTCTATTCAATGACACGTTAATTTATAGATATCATTAAATTTCATCAAGAGAACAGTTCACTAAGATTTTATTATGTCTACCTTTACTTTTCGTTTTGAAACCCAACATCCTGGTGTCATAGACCAGCGCGACCACTTACCGTTGTAGGATAACCCTATAGGGCCTCAAAATAACGGCACCATCGTTTATGAGTATATGTTCTCGTTTGATGTACTTGGGTGTCTTGGACTCGTTTTTTGTAAGCGATAGAGCGAGTTAGGCATGTCGCTACGATTCTCCAATGGATTTAGATGGGAAAATGTGCCGGCCGACGTTTTCAGGAAATCGATTTTAAATGGAAGACTCGCGTATCGAATACAAAAACGATGTAGTGCAAGCGAAAAATATGACAAGAATGACAAAATAAAGAGCATAATAAGATTATGGAAACGAAACTAGCTAGCGCGGTATTCTGATAAATGTTATCGTCATAGTGCGAACATAAAAGTTAAAGTGACGTAAACTTTAATGACAGATAAACAACGCCCAAGCATGTAGCGGGAACGTCGTCCCTGACCAAACGTCGTACTTGACCTTATTCGGTCTCCGATTCCATGCTGTTAATTAACATAATCAATATTCATATCTCTCGGCTCATAAGCGTACGTTCACACACAATTAGCTTCATTATACAACAACCCCTTACAAATACAAGAAGCACAATATCAAATTCATATTTCATATATCTCTAATCTGTGAAATGAATCGAATGAAATATTAAATTCCCTCCGACAATACACTATTTTTATTGTAGCGGTTAGAATGCTACGTAAAGGGGTTACCCTTTTTTATATTTCTATCGTGTAGAGTTTCAAAGAAGTATTTCATTTCGTGTCACGTCGAAGATACCCGTAGTTTATCAATCAAGAGTCCGTATCATCACGACTGGACAGATCAAAAGATTTGTTAGTTTAGCTTGTTCATTAGTACTTTTTAACTCGGCTCGCGACGCTCTATGAAGTATTTTTACCAATATACTACGCTTGTATTTTCATGAAGGAACGAAGGTATTACTTCCAAGTTATAATAAGTTTTGTACAGGTCCACTGTAACAGAGGGTGAGCCTATTGCCACACTTCGAGAATACGATACACTGCGGCCAATTGCAAGTCAGAAAACTTAATAATACAAAGTTTTCAGCCAAAATATATTTTAATATAATAACACAGAGTTATTTGTTCAGCGGCTAGTTAATTAACGCATTTGTATATGTAAGGAACCAGGTTGTGCAAACACAGTGTGAAAAACATAACCGCGATACGCTGTATGGGAGCGGGGATTCAATGTAATTCGCTCGGAAATTTTCTCCGTGAATAACACCATATGGAGTGTCTTTTTTTATAAAAAACAAATTCTGTTTTTTTTTACTCAATAATGGTTTATATACCACGTACACATATTGTTTATTTTTATACATTGTTTTTTTACATATGTTTGATATGTAATATATTCGTTTCTCCTTTATTGACAAAATATGTTATTGAAACGTGAAGATAAGAACAATAGAGAATCGGTTTTAATAATAAACACGTGTGTGTGTGAAACTGAAATGATCACTGGCTATTTATTCAGATGTACTCGACTCAATAATGCTTGCATATTAACATATCTACTGAATTTACATAATTCCATTCATTTGAATGTATCCATCACTTCTTCCAGAGTGAATACCTTGAAATGGACATTTGTGACACACGAATTGTCGCGGAGCATGAAGTGTTAGATTGATAGAGGACAACGGCGTTGAAGAGTTAAAGTTCACACGTGTCTGTGCTGGCGGGTGCACGGTTCAGGGACAAAAGGAGTCACTGAACAACACTGAAGTGATCGTCAGTGTTATCGTGTAAAAAATATTGAGTAGATAACTTTTAAATTTGCGCTAGAAAAATATTATTCGTACTTTTTGTTGTAGTTACCTATATTTAACTATAGTTGTCAAATATCGATTTAAACTTGCTACAACGTTGCGTAATTTTTGAAAGCCTACCCCCACCCCCCTCTCCGGGTCCCTCCGACACTGTGTAAACCAAATACGTATTCAAATCACGTTCGACTTGCTAGGTTCTTGTACAAATACTGGGCTTAAGGGTTTGTCGATATATTGAGCATTTGTTTGGATATCCTATACAAAAATTAGTTTAAAACTCTAAAACATTGATTTTGTTTAGTTAAGAAAAAGTACAATCAAATATTTCTTATCTCGGACGGTCCTGATTATTGATATATCACAAGATTTCTCTTTTGACACCTTTGAATAATCGTACGGCGTGAGGTCTCAAGGCGTAATGGATTCGTAAAATAACAATGGAAAATAAACATTAAAATGTACGAATTGAGAGGCTTAATCCAACCGCGTCTCGAGTGGCCGTTATCCTCAACTCAATCGAAATGGATATGAGAATAAATAATGTGTTGATGTCGCTTGATTTATAAATATTCTCCGGACATTTGTATTGACCGAATAATGAAGCGATACATCAAGTATTTTCACGCCCTTCTCGCGGGTGACAACGCGTCAAAGGAGAGATTTACATAATGATGGAAATACGAGACGCCTTCTAAGATACATGTTTTATTAATGAACCGAAATTAATTACACGTATGTATACAGTCACTGGGTGTCACACGAGTGTGTATTGTTGGAAGAAAAAGAAAAGAACAGGGGACATAACAATAAAAAAATGTTACGACCTCATTCGCTTTACAAACGTGAAAGACCTCGAAGGTCCGAGCGAAGTAGTGCAAGAATTAAAAACTGTACTCGTATCCCACGCGCGTTAAGTATCAACTGCACGCAAGTATTTGCGTAGACCTAGATTTGCGGTTTTGTATTTCACCAGATTCATTTGCATAAAATTCATATGAAATTACATCCAGTCACCAGCGGTCCGTAAATGTGGTATATATCTAATAAATAATATTATTAATAAAGCGAACCAAATCAGCACCAGTCATGGGAATGGTTCGGTTTCGTCATTAGACACTCGAAAAAATAAATATGAGCGATTATCACACATCCAGAGTAGGTAGTCCTTGCGACATGTCATTACGAGGTCCCTTTCCCACGATGAGTCGTTAGCGCGACTTCCGACTTGTAAAACTCATAACTGACCCGAAGACGGCGTCACACGTGGGTGTATTTGTCGTCAGTAAATAAATAAACGTTGTGCCCGGGTTACGGCTCACACCCTATTTTACACACGTCCGACATACCTTGTTCAGACTACACTCTGCCTATCCCGTCCGGGCAATATATGCGTGATGTTGCGTTAGTAAATAAACTGCCAATATTTGGCGGCGAACGAAACCACGTCGTAAAATAATTTAATCCGTTACGAATTTTAGAAAGTACGCAACTCCGTCATGCGAATTGTGTTTTATTTCGTTCGCGATTTAACGGGCGGCGGCAATGATCGTTCGGCGGCCCACCGTTACTTTGCCACGCTAAAAACTTCAGTTACTCCGGCCGTTGTTTATAGTCGGACAACACACGGGATATTACGGTTCTTATGTACGTTTGCAACAAAACAACTCCGTTTTCGGTATGACTCCATTGTAAATGGTAATTGTCTAGATTTTTTTTATAATGTTACAACGATATCACGATCTAAGCATTTATAAAATGGAGCTTAATATTGTAATGGTCTTTGCTCTTAGATATGTGCAATTTATTTCCATGCGATCTTTTCATTTATATTAGTATTGTGAATACATAGACACTATATTGATTTCAATTGTTATATAAGTATATGTGACTTTCCAATTGCAATATAAATAATGAAAAAGTTTATAAATAAATCCCATTGTCTCAGTCGATATTTTTTTCTTTTTAAGCTAACACGTGATACACTAACAATGAACTTTTTAAGAGCAGTGCATTTATTCACTTCGGACAGCTGTCGAGCGGACGCAAAGAAAAAAAAAATATAAAATCCGACGCGTTCCAAATTGATATTGACGCGTTCCATTTAAAACAATAATGAAGCGCATTGTAAATTGAAAATAATGAAATTTGATTGATGCCTCTGACGAAAATATATTCGGTGTGAAATTTGAGTAAATGTTTATTTTTTTCAATTCCGTTCCGTTTTACGTTACGTCGTTATATAGTTGGTTGTTTAACACAATTGAAAGATTCATTGTATTGTTAATTCGTTCCCTTTAACGTAAGTCACAACAAATCTAGTTAATTAATTTTAATCTATTGAAAGTGTTCGTTATTTTAACACTCACAAAAAATACGCTGAGACATGAACGAGGTAGTACGAAAATCGTAGTACTAGGCAGTCACTGTAAGAGTTTTAGAATGTTAGTAGTTGACCGAGTCTTTGTCTAACGGACAAAAACGACGCTATTGTCGACGAGTTCAATATCTGTATTGTTAAAATCTATATCTATCAAATTCTAAGCAATGTTTACTCACGTTTCGCAAGTCAGTTAGCATCATAGCATCGTGGCCTTGTTAATAAAAAAAATACACCAACTAGTACGTTCGGATAGGTCAAATTCACACGGACTTGTAAATATTTATGGATCCGGTGCGAAATGCTAAGTGGTACGAGAAAAAAAAATCACCCCCGTTGTTCCGACAGGATCACGGGCACGGGAGTCAACCGTCGGAACCATAACGTGGGGGTTTATAGCGGGTGGGTATTAATATTATTATTATTTAATAACTTACCGAGTTATAAAATCATTATGGCAGTGGTACTTATAAGATTGTAAAATTTACTTTACGCTTGTAAAATATATTTTATATAATCGTTTTTATCAAATCAAGATCAAACAACCCATCATTATGAAAAATAATAATATAAAAATGATTGGTCTAATATTAGTCGGTCGTACGACTTAAATAGACATCACAATACACAATAACGAAAGTGGTTATAAACACTACAGAAACTAATATAATAAAGTCTTTTTATCCTAAATTAGCTAGGTTTTTAACATGAATGTAATCCATTGCGTAACTCCTTCGAAACCTTCGAACGCCTTTAAGCATGTTGAGTCCACATCTTGTGTTACAACGTACGATGTATGCATTTCCCATATCGATTTTCCAATAGCATGGGTAGTCAATTAACGAATTTAATCATTAACAAGACCGGTAAACTCTATGAACCGAGACTGGGCTCCCTGTGGGATCTCTCCCATAGGCACACGTGCGCTGACCATTCATGGGAAAACGTTTAACGAGGGCGATATGGCGCTGATACCGTCAATTATCTACCCCGAACTGTGAACAGCCATCGATTTGCCTTGTTATTGAAAAATTATAGATATCAGTAAATGCCGTTTGTACAGTAAAACCGTCATGGGAACGAGATAAACGGCAAAATGATATACGGAAGCCCCTTATTCTATATTGTTTAATGACAGGTTAAAAATTTTGTTTTTTGTTTTGTATTCTTTTGTATTTAGCTGTATAATGCATGCATCAATTTGATATTGGAGGATACTTTTTAAACCTTTATAACAGTATTGATATTTCATTTCGAAATTAAGCTAATGAAACTTTTTAATGATTCGCGAATGTGCATATATGGAGTATGATTAATACTACATTACATAAAGGCATAATATAATGAGTTTCATTAATTTATTATGGATTTTCGCAAAGTGACATAAAGTATTAAACAATTAGCTAGTTTTTTTTATATAGAATTGGGTACAACTATTTTCAAGGTTCGTAGTCAACTATCGGTTACAATCAGGATGGATTCTTTATGTGTCCACTGAATCACGACTCATAAAACTTCTCATCAACGGTCATGGCTATATCATTTAATTATTAATTTTAACTACACCATTTAGTGTTTTAAAAGGCGCACAATGCTAGTAGCATTTTATGCCAGTCAACTTTCGGGTGCAGAGTAATTTTAAAAGCGACTTGTGAATAACGGTTATCTGCTCGCGTTGCTTGAAAGTACATAGAACTGTATATAATAACAATATGTAACGGTTAAGTATTATGTTATCTTTGCATCTACCGAACCGAAGAGTTTTTTTGTATTACGATGTTTTCGAACGGTTTTTGCTCCATCACGTATGGAAAGTTATCCTCGCGGGTGCTTTTAAGTTGCAATGTTTCCGTTGGTTGAAAGCAAGAGTTCCACTTTCACTGTGCTTCCAAACAGGAATGGATCTCGAGGCTTTACGCTCGACGGGAGCGAGCTTTCCCATAGAAAAACCAAGGGCCCACTGTCCGTAACAGAAGTTACTTATCAGCTGTTTTTATGGCACGCCGACGCCATAATTACAAGTCTTGAAAGGGTGCAACTCGAATTTCACGAGCGGCAATTATTTGAGCTGTGTACAAGACAAGATTTACAAGCTTGGGGTTACTGATAATTTTATGGAATTTGATTTTGATAATATCTCAGAGTATTTCAATTCTTGTATTTATGATATATCACCGCGAATTGCAATCGTAAAAAAATGCTCTAGTTTTGTAATATTATGATTAAATGTAGAATTTGTCCACTTTCAGTTATAAGTAAAACACTTCAATTTAAAATTCAACAAATATTCTTCAATTTAAAACTCAAACAAATAAGTAATACAAAAATTATGCAGTATTAATTGAATATTAAGTTCAATCTAAGACATTTATTGTGTAATATTAATATGACTGTAAAATAAAGTGGACGTACGTTGTATGAGCGTAGTGAAACTGCGCGCGCGTGGGAGAAACTTTCGTCAAGTGTGAATACGAAAGTGCGTCGGCCGATCCACGCGCGCTCGTCTCACGCCGCGCCTCTCGGTGTCCCCGCGGTCTCGTACAGTTAAATTCGACTGACTCCATACAGTGTTGCACTCGATTGCCGTATTCCGTTAGTTACGAGCACGTCTGGTTGGGTTGCGTGTGTGTAAACAATTTTGTAGAAGTATTTATAAAATGAATTTACTGTTCCGATACTAATTCTTCCCGAGGTTAACATACTCTGACTGTACGAAATCAGAACTCGTGGAGGGTAAATCGGTATATCGTTTCACATGTTCATATAGCCACAATACCTGCATGATATCAATAGAAAGGTCTAGAACGTTCATTCAGTCTTGATGAACAGCAATCGTAAATAGAACAACAATCTTCGATTGGTAGAAAAGCGTTTAAATAATTTTGATACTTTCAATATCTCAAAGAAATTATCAATTCACGTCCAAGCAACAATCATTCAGTTAACCATATATGGTAATCTTTTACTGCATTGCGTTTGTGTGCAAGCAAAACCCTGTGAAAGCGAACTTTTTATCCTGTACGTTGGAGTTCGTTGGGCGCGCTGAACCATATCGTACCTTCCTTAGGGTTGGCTCACACGTGAGGTGCCTACGTGAGAACTAACTTAATGGAAACGTAGTACAATTACATTTGTGTATTAGCAAGTGCAGGGCTACCTGACGTAATGGCCGAAACCAATTACAAGACGAACTAATGGACAGTGGACGTTGGACAAACATTGGTAATTTGTAACGAGAACGACGACGCTATTTTTCAACGGATAAGACGTCAATAGTGTCTTGCTCGGTAGACGACTTAGAATTCAAAATTTTAAAAGGATTCTCTATATTCTAGTTCTAAATACGTCTGCATACATACAATATTGTAATTTTTAGCTTTACACAACACTTATGACGTTTTAAAAGCTTGCTTAAATTACCATATTTGATTAATTGGTATCCAAACAGAAATATTATGTTACCAATCGAGAAATGTTCGATTTTTTGCCGCACGACTCTTTACAAATGTCCGAGTAACAGAGTGAATGACTGAATGTTAATACACTGTGCATAATAAGTTTATATTTAAAATGCATATTTTGTTTCTTGTCGAGTGTAAAGTTTCTTTTTTTACACATGCCACGAACAAAAAACTTGTATTAGTGCTATCGCTAATATATTTAGTAACAACATAGTGTAAGACTAATTCCGTGTAAACTTTTTGCTATAAGAATTAAAATAGCAATAATATTTTACCGATAGCAATAGCGTAATATTTACACAAACGAAGATAAGGCTATTCAAATTGTTAATACAACAACGGAATAATAATAATAATATTGCATTACAGTTCCCAAAACGGAGGCAGGAGCTTATCGTATACATCGTTTATGACGCCATAAATGTACATATTTTTCCTCTTCTATTTGTATGTCAGTAATCATACATTAAAGTTACTCTTGACCTATAATAAGGCGAAACGTTTGAATAAAATCGAATACGTCCGAAATGTGTTCAGTGCATTAGTTTGTTCCAATTACAAAATTTAAAACGGAGGTGACCCATGTTTTTAAATTGTCAAATTAAATTTTCGAACTTATTTTTATTACTATGACTAAAGAAAATCGCGTGCTGTCTCTCATTGAACCCGATCCGGATTGTAACAGATGATGGCATCCCCCGGTCATTTAGAGGGTGCTATAAATATTGCACCGCATGCGGGGGTAGAGCAGATGCGGTAAAACCGTTACTATTCCCCTATCTGACTGAATTTCAAATTTGGATATCGAACACGTGTGTTGACAGCTTTTTTTGAGTGTTCGCGTTTCGCAATTTTGAGTGCGTAATACGATAAGCTTTTGTATATAATGTTATGCAGGCTGAGTAGTTTTAATTAGTTCACTTGGATATTTGGGTCGTCCGTATGTTTTTGAGTTGGATAATTAAGGCAAATACGTGCATGGTATACCTCAGAACAGCTGGTGAATTAATATTTACGGTGTTTCCAACGTTTTTACTTTCAATTCCTATATCACATTACGCTTTTGATAAAAAAATAATTTAAACATGAAATACATACATTTAAAGCAACTACGGGCAATGTAAAAATATTTAATAAAAAAAAAACAAAAAATATGTTTAAATTCACTGAACCGAGAACATCGTAATAATAATATTGTGTAAAATATGGGTAGAAGTGGAATACTCGCGCAGGAAACGTGTGGGGAGAGTGACAGTTAAAAAATCAATATGACCGTTGAAGTCAGTGTCCGCGAGGGTGCGGCGACGAAGGGTGCGCACGCGTCGATATTGTTCGTAAGCGAATCACGGGACAATGGCGCGGGTCGCGGCCCACTGTACTTTCGCCGATTAAGTTTATTGTGGGGATCTGCAAATTATTGTTCTTTTAGATATACATTTATGCTATCAATAATATTTCATCCCGTTTTGGCACAATTGGCAGTGATATTTTAGATATTTTTTTATAAGTATGATTAATGTTTATAAGTGTTATGTTAATTTCGCAAATTTACTATTGTGTTTCCAAATCTTTTTTCATTTAAATACTATTATTATTACAAATAAAAACTTTTTTTATTGACACAATGTTAAAGAAATTGCATTATTTAATGAAAAAATACGATAAATATTCCAAGAGGTTTGTAAATGAAATAATGTTCTTGACGATTCGGAATATTATGTTTATTATAACTTCGATGATGTAAGCAGCTTGCACATATCACAAAATGCGATTGGTAGTTTTAAACGTATATATATTTTTTTAAATAATTTAAGTCTTGCGAACTTTGGCTTAACGAAGTTTTACAAATAACATTAACTTTCGATCAGCAAAAACACTAATATTGTAATTTAACACAGATTGAACGACTCCTTTCTACAGAACTGTGTTAACGGATTTCCGCCGCGATTTCTCAATTACTATTGACAACTGCCATTTAAATGCAATTGAAATGTCATACATACACGAGATGTATTACATTTCCGAACACTGTATATTTAAATTATTATTTTCCATCGCGCCTGGTCCCTTGTGGGATAGACAGTTAGTACCGAATGCCTAATACCTATTCTGACAGATCTGATGTTCTTCAATTATACTCACTTTGTACACGCGCATACCAAAAAAAACGTAACAAAAAAAAATCTTTTAAATTTATTTTAATTTTATTTTTGAAATGGAGATTTCACATGAACAATTCAACGGAAATCTATATATGTAACTTGACCGCTTCACAAAATAAATTCAATTGTAACAAAATCTAATGCATATCAAAGCCATTGCACCTAGGCAGGAACCCTGCTGTTGAGTCCACTTATATTTTCTAAGAGTACAAACATTTGAAAGTTCAACGACACTAGTAAAGGTGTAATTACGGTCGGAATCGAACCCGGCAGGGACGCAAGGAATTGGGTGACCCGGTTGTTTCTTAGACCCCCTACTCCGTTCGTACGCTTGGTCAGTTTCAAACAATGAGACTTATGACCCTTAAGTGTTTTGAGAACGGTCTTAAGTACGCTCAAAATTTACATCCGCAGTAATAACAGCGTTCGGCACCAATCTAATATTTAAGCCAGCTGTCTATTTCATTCCAATTCGGCCAACGTAATAATTTTAAATTGAAAAATCGCTATCGAATTGATATGACGCATATACACTGCGTAGTGGTAGTATGAGGAAAACTGAATGAACAAGCGATATGTAATCGATAATTTCCACAAATACGCTTTTAACAACTGTGCAAACTAATTAAGACCGTTACTATAATCGTACAACTCCCATGTTTGTAATGTAATGTAAAACTACATATGTAATCGTGACGTTTTAAATTACGGTTTCATATACGATGATTCATGTATTTATACTTCCACATATATAAATAAGCTATTCGGAGTTAAGATAGGACACATATTTCATTATATTTTTTGTATTAAATAATTTGTCCGGTATAAACCCTTAAAAAAATTTCCTCTAAACTGATTTTAAAAATCATTTAAAACTAGATAGCAACGAGAGGTGAATGTGACATCAAAATGAAAGAGCGCCGCCATTTTGCCGAGGCGCAGTAGCGGCCGACATTTGGCGTGCGCCTGCGCAGCAGACGCGGTGCAACAGCTCCAACGATACACACCAGATAATACATCGTAGAAGTAATAATAATGGAAACAATCAAATATTTTCATTAATATAATACGTATAATATTATGTTTTTTGTACTGTAAAATTATCTTTAATATTAAGTAAAAATCAATATCAATCGTGGATGCATCTTTTAACCATGATGAATAAAACAACGAGCAACGTATTACTAATATACATTTACAAAAAGAATTTTTCAACACGACAACAACGTCTTCGTTTACGAACACTATTGCGCTAATTAAACAATCAGTGTTGTGTTCGCATTCGCGGAGAGCACACGTACCAAAACAGCGCGTGATATACGACGCAGTTTCATAATAAACGGTTACGTCAACGCTTGTACATACAATAGGTAAGGTATCAATATACAGTAACGACAATAGAGAATCCGAGCAACAGAAATGATAAATGAACTGTAAAATAAATTTTGTTTTACAATATATCGAATATACAATAATGTCAATGAAGCACTTTAAGTTTTAAGGTATAGACAAATTCGACAATCACTGCACTCTTCCTGCCCCGTGCAGGAATTAGCGCGGCCATACGATAACAATTCATCCGTTATCATGTGTACCATATCGCAAATACTACGCAGTTGTTTACGTAGTATATTATTATTAACAGTTTCACGACATTCGCCACCGCACATGTGCAATCTAAAATGGGACAAGTGTGGGAGGGAAGTCAGCACACCGTGGGCACAGCTCGCGTGGAGTATTGTGTCAAAACAAACAGTGTATCTGGGTCACGTCATTAATGCTAACATCTTAGAGCGACACGTCTTGTTATACAATCGTTCCCCGCAGATGTCCAGGCGCGGGTGGAACGTAAACGGATAGATGGAAATGTTTCTTCTTGAAAGTTCCAGAACATTCTTTCACGATATCAATGATAGCAAATATTAAAAATTTAAATTAAGCAACTTAATTATTTAATAGAACCGATATGTGAAATTTAAAGTCACTTTACTATGTAAAGTTGTATAAAACAAGATGGTTATAAAAAAGTACTTCTTAAATTAAACAATCTGAGACATACTTTTTGTAACCACTACTTAAATAATTTACATATTCATCATGCCTTTTCATGTTTTTCTAATCCAAAAAACGAAAGCATTACACTGAAGTCGAATTGCAGTCCAATGTTGACTGACATAATACAAAAACAATTTAATAAGCACCCAAATACGTTTTTATACAAAAGCCCCGTAGCTATTAAAAATTAACTAAGAAAGGACGTATTAAATCTTAATTTTTAATCACACACAGCCAAATTACTTAATGCGAACTACCTTGGAACCCTTCATGAAGTTGTTGACACCTTGACGGACAAAAAATATTGGCACGTCGGCCATTATCGGGTAGGAAGTTAGAGGCGTATACGGAAGGGGTAGCTGAGGTCGATAAGACAAAAACTAATAGTGAAATACGGTAGAAAACAATATGAGTTTAATTTCACTCGGCGCACACGTTCGTCATTCGAGCTCCATCTCATCACATATAACAGCGATGTAATCTGAACCACAATGCTGGAGGTGGCAGTATTTATGAAATGACACTCGATAATCGTGACGGCGACGCCAATGATGTAATATCAGCGTTAGGTGATGAATGAAAACTGAAGCAATAAACCATAATTTAAAACCGATAATAAAGTCTATGAATTTTGTATCATTTTCTTTTATATATGTTTTGCTATTAAAGTGATTGTAAATGAGTGTTGCATACATAATTATGAAATAAATATTATTATTATAGAGATAAATCTATTTATTAGTGATATAACTCGGCAGTTTAGCGGGTTCAATTCGTAGTATTATAGGCATGTCTATATATGCCTATTGCTGAGATAATTTGCATATCGGACTGTGAGCATAACAAGTATTATTATTACCAATAATCCAAACTACAATAAGTATCCAACAATAAAACGCGTTGCTGTCTTTGAATAATGAATGTGTATTCATGTCAGCGCACATTCAAATATTAAAGGCAAACATGAATTACTTTATTTTTCAAGGTAGCTGTTGACAGTATAATACAAAGTCGTGATCTCTTGTAAGATTTCATACATTCACATCCTTTATATTACATACATACATTCTCATATACAGATGTTAATACGCAGACGCCACCGAGTCTAGCCATTCTAAAACAGCGTATTACACGTTAGTTAATGTATTGTTAGCCAACCAATTTGATCCCTTCTACGAGGGAGCATAATTTGTATATTGTAAATTTCAACATTTTGAATATTTAGTAATAAAGCTCACGGACTGACCTTTTTCGTCTCGGTTGCTGTACTAAAGGTCTGCTATAAATAACGACTTGTTAACTCGACGCGCAAGATAAGATACACATTAAAACATAATTATTATTATCATTTTATTTCCTGTTATTAACGAATTTATAGTACTGTTAAATATTTATTACGTGACCCTGTTATAGTCACGGAACGGAATAATATCTATTTGAAGTTTAAAATTAGAACGGAGTACTTTATATGTACACTTATAAGAGTTGTATTGGTTTGCGTTTAATATACCTAAGTATTAGGTTTTATTTTTATCAAAGTATAAAACAAGAGGCATGTATGAATCATTTCATTTGCAACATATTTGATGTGTTTATATGACTGGAACATTGTAAGGTCTAGATGTTTATGCAAAATGTTATCTTAATTCAAATACTATACGTATGTATACTGCGTAATTTACATCAAACATGTTTATTTACCGCGTGCAAAAATGTGTCCACAGATAACGCAATGTTTACATTGGTTACTAATAGCACATCTATAATCTATGGTACTTGGTGAGTGGCGCAGTTGAATTCATTCAACAAAATACTGCGTACTACGAACTTACACAATAACTAAAAAAAAAAACTGACCTGTTATTCTCTTTTGCGTTTTGGTGTTCTCGGGACTCGATACCTTCGTTTCTTGCACACACCCTGAGTTCGGTTTGGGGGTTGTGATGGTTATTGGCGACCTTCTCAACGCAGCAGGAATAGCCGAAGCGGGAACCAGTTGCCAGGCGAACCTTTGAGCACCCGGTAAAGGCTTCTCGTTGGCAAAATCGAAACCCCATTTCTGACTATCGATTTCCAATTGCCGCGCCAGTTCTCTCTCAGCAAACCGTCTGTTTTCCTCTCTATCCGTACATCCGAATAAGTTCCTTCTGACACCTTCTAGAGTGGTTACGCCACGCACTCTCAACGCTCTAGTGTCCAGTACGGTAGTGGCCTGTAAGCCCGGTGCCCTCACACTCAAAGCAGACATCTTCAATGCAATAGTCCAACACGGTCGAACACAGCGCGAACGCACTTCCCTGATAGCATCCGCGACGCTCTCTTCGCCTATCACAAACAAGGTCAAAATTCAGTTTATTAGCGCGATATAAAACGATAGACTAGTAACATGTACAAATGTTTGGTTCATCACGCACCAATAAGAATACTAACTGTGGTTAGTTTAGCGAATGTGAATGTAAACAAGTCGTATATGACGCGACGATCCGTGTGAGTGACGTAACGTAATACGTCCACACGGAACGAGTACGAATGACGACTGAATTCTTGATCAGTGGTGCGACGTGCGCGTGAGCCCGCTGCCTCGGCCGAGCGACGCCGAAAGCCCCGTTAGTACCACCACTCGCCGCGGTAAGGCGCTATTTAATCTATCCACTCCTACTTGCCGAGCAGGGTCTAACATCAGGATCCTTTTTATTTTATTATGATTCATTCTATTTATTTAATATTCGCCTTATGGATATTTGTGTGCAAAAAGTTAAAACATACTTTATTGAAAATTTACATATAATTTACAACTTTGATATAAAAAGTATAGTAAATTAGTCCGCCCATATTACGACAATTATTACCAATTTAACTTGATTATCATATTGTATTTATGAAATTGTTTATTTTTAAATACATTTTTTATTAATATTCACTGTTAAAAGAATTAAAAATATTTTATAATATATCGTGAGAAAAATTTACCACAATTATGCGTGATTTATTAATAATGTTACCATGCATTAAATTATTAATTGCCTAGTAAAATATGTACATACATGTATGTACAGAGTGCATCACTATATTGATCATTAACAAGTTAATAATCGTGAGATATATGATAAAGCTAACTAGAAAGTTATTTAAAAATTGTAAGTTTACGGAACTCGAAAAATTCTAGATATTATATGTAGAAATCTGTCAAATATAACTAACACAATTTTACATCAATGTCGTAAAAGAAAGAGATTTTTTTTTGCAACGCAGATACCCATTCTAATCAGTATTCTAAAACATCAACAATATTTT